>KN889912.1:11729-21902 GCA_000934455.1 Apostichopus parvimensis
AAATTCCAACTTTTGCAAAACTGCATGGATTTTTGGGCAACTTGAATTGGATATTAGCCCTCTGTGAGGAGACATTATTTAGGGTGTTTGACTTGGCCTTATCTTTTTTTTAAATAGTTTAAAGTTAAAATTAAGAAAAACAATCCTTGATTTCCAATAAATTTTCAGTTAACATGGAAATATCTGCAATAGTATTAAAAACTTTCTGCCAAATCCTTTTCATTTTTAAGTAACATATAATGATAAGCATTTTAAAGTTTACTTGAATCAGAGTACTGTTTTAAAACTGTGTAAATATGAATGCTTAAAAATATATCTTTTTGCTTAAAGTTTCCTAGAGTCATACAGTCACCGAAAAATTACACCCATAAACATATATGTTTAAGCTCCGAAAAGTTGAAGTTACAAAAATTTGAACCCTTTAACATGTGATGTTAGTAAAAATTTCAATATATATGGTGTTTGAAATTTTGGCCCTGAGTGTACAAAAGTTACACCACTGATTGTGAAAATGACCATATAGCCTAGGTAAGATTTAAACTGATAGAATGACATGCTAAACATTAATGACTAGTATAACATTAAGTGGATTACCTTATCACAATAATGAATATCATTTCCATAATGCAGTATTTTCCCCTTATCTTCCTTTGCCATACCTGCCTCAATCTCTTCCTCCATGCACTGATTTCCTGTTGTTTGTTCCCCAATGGCTCTCTCCTTCATTATCTTCTGGTATTTAATGACTTTCCATCATTATCACAATCATGGAGCACTTTGTCTGTCAGTGTTCTATGAGTTGTGCACATGCACCGCAGAAATTGGTGTTGTACAACACTGTTCATATCATACATATCACAGTCAGTTATTAGTTTTGTAATATTTTAATAATTCATCTTTGTCCTATAAACCAGCTACATTGTTAGTATGTTTTAATGTTTATGATCACTAATGTAGCTTGACAGCAGAAATGCCACTGGCAAAAAAAAAAAAAATGAAATTGGCCAAGGGTAAGTGGGGCTATAAAGCATCCAATGAGAGAAAGGCAGATCTACAACTTTCAATGACTTAGTTGCATACTGTATGCACAGAAAAGCCTAGCCTTACTGTTAGGCTATATGCCCTAACGCTATGCCCTAAGAGTACTTTATCTCCTAATCATAACATGCTACATTGATAATAACTTCAAGTGGCATACCTGCATATTTTTAAAATAGTCATGCAAATCACTGACCACTTTTGAAACAAGTGCATTACATTTCTTTAGATTAAAACACACTTCAAATCTCTAAAGTTGCCCTCTATAGATGTAAAACATAGGCTTGGAAAATAGCATATGCCTGACCTTAAAATGTTAAGGCCCTAATGCTAGGTTTACAACACACAGCAACAAAGATTGCAGTTATATATATACTTAGGCCTAGTAGTAGTATAGTCAGTATTGCGAATTTCGGAGCACTGCGAATTTCGGACACCCCTAAGAAATGCACGATTTCACCATGACAACCTACAGGAAGAGCCAAATTTCACCAAAAAGTACGAAGCTACAGTTATTTTCTCTCCAAAATGACCTGTGTGCAAGTAAATACTTACATATTTGTCAATAAAATGATGGAGATCTATGAAGTCTGTTATAATTACTGAAAGAACAACCGCCACCAAATTTATCACCAGCGCCACACTGTGGGACTGTGGGACTGTGTGTCCGAAATTCGCAATACTCTAGCAAAGAAATACCAGTTCCACAATCACGAAGAATCTTCTTGGAATACAACGTGAAAACAGTTTGCAGGAAAGAAAGTTTGGCCGTGTATCTTAATATAACACACTTCTCCCACCATATCAAGTATATTTCGAGGTGATTTATACCAGAAGATATAGTTTTGGGGTGTTTTAAGGCTTAGGTGTCCGAAATTCGAAGTGTCCATGCTACGTACAAGTACAGTAGTACTCTCTCAGTAATACTGAGGCCTACTGTAGCTACAGTAGCATGGACACTTCGAAGTTCGGACACCTAAGCCTTAAATTTACCCCAAAACTATTTTGGAGAGAAAATAACTGTAGCTTCGTACTTTTTCGTGTAATTGGCTCTTGCTGCAGGTTGTCATGGTGAAATCGTGGATTTCTTAGGGTGTCCGAACTTCGCAGTGTTCCGAACTTCGCAATAGGCCTAGGCTACTGACTATATATGTAAAGCTATACATAGGCCTACCTGGCACACTTTATTTTTCAGATGACACATGTTTTGGTTACATTTGTTGTGATGGTCTCTTTGCTAAGGAATGCTTCATTTGAAATTGTTCCTTCACTTCTGTTTTGATATCGTCATTTCTGTTGACACTTTAGAAACTTTTTGCATTCTGCTGTGAGACGGCTGCAAGGTTCTACAATATGCTTTGTACATAGGGTAATTGCTGGTCGTGTACGATGATAGGTAATCATTGGTTGTGTGGAGTTTTGCAAGTTTGGCATTAGGTTTAATTCCAGTCGTTCTTTATAACGATCCATAGAGATCTGTTAGACAGAACGATAGGATATCAATCTTGTAATGTGAAACGACTGGTACCATGAGACTATTGAACTAATATACTGGTTTATTTTGTTTGAAAGATAAGTTTCCAAATTTATTGATGAAAGTAAAAAAAGTGGCATGGGAAAAGGGTAAATAAATAGGTTTACCAGGTACAAAAAAGAATAAAAAAAGCAACAGTGAAAAATGGGAAAAGTGGCATGTCTGTGACAGGGAAGCGTTACGAAGGCCCAGAAGGTGCTGGCAGATCTACTGTAGCAGCTTTATTACAGATGTATCATAGTGTCCCCCTATTACCAAACTGAGCAATGACAGTGTATTTACCATTTTAGAAATACATGATTTCAAAGCTAGTATATATGATTGAGAAATGAAGTCAAATCACACTTATGATTGCAAGTAGTAGCCAAGTATGATAAATTAAACAAATATCTTAAAAAGTGTCCGATTATGATTTTAATTTAATGTGATTGATTACATTTTGTTGCATAGTTAGGTTTTCCTTATAAGTTGTTCGTGACCATCCCAGCTGGTATTGTGTTATTGCACCCGTCTCCATTGGCTTCCAATCAGGATTCATATTCCTGTCTATGTGTTCAAGTGCTAACACTCTCTGGCTCAACATTATCTCTCAGAATTCATTTTCCTGGCAACATCAACTGACTCGGATTTTCGATCCTCATACGACAAACTCCTAATCAAAACTCCAAAAAACACGAACAGTAACTAGTGATCGAGCTTTCCTGATACCTGCACCACGCTACGGAATGATCTCCCATGAAACATCAGGGAGCCAAATCCATTCCAATCTTCAAGTCTCAATTTAAAACTCAGTTTCTTGATTGATCATTTGTATTTTTTGTTCATATTTGGTGTGTAGTTTTTTCTCCATGTCTAGTGTATTTATGTTCTTTCTTTTTTGTATTGCGTTTTTTCTTTGGTTTCCAGCGCTGTGTTCACTGGTAGGCGCTTTTGACATACATTTTGGTATTTGGTATTTTCCTGCAATTCATCAAAGTTGCAAAGTTGTGTAGTCTTCACAACTCTTGTCGAGTGCAGAAATTCTGTTTTTAACAAATTGTATCTAAAGGGTAAGAAAAACAAAAGAAACAAAGCATAATTTTCATGTTTGTCTTTATTGCTTTAGACAATGACATTTCCCGGGTAAAAATAATCTTGTATGGGTGAAAACATGCATATTAAAAACCACTGAAGACAAAAAGCCTATAAATAAATTTACAAAAGAGCACCATAACAGAAACAAAAAAGATGATGAACAAAATGTTGAGCAAAGATCAAAGAGTTAAATTTGAAAATATTACAGTTCAAACATCAAACTTGATGTCAAGGGGATGTCATGCACCCATATGCAGGGGAGAAAGTCATCTTGACCGAGTTTTGTAAGAAGTTTTATAAGAGAAGCCCTAAGAATACAATTGCAAAACAGTTTAGTGGTTACCCACTAAACTGACCTGTTTGACATAAGAATTATCTTCATGATCATTTAAGCTGTATGATATTACATTGGCTTGTTTCTCAATAATACATTGTCATATATGGATATCCTTTCCTGTGTACTTCAGGTTAATGCTCTTTTCCTTTATAATCCATGAAAAACTACAAAGTTTGTGCCTAATTCCATGACAATTGGTGCAATTTTGCTTGATTAATGTAAAAGCTTGTTTCCAAGTACATTTTCTGTCCTACAACCACTTTGCAAGGTACCACCAGAGTGGGGAAGCCATGGTGTCACTTTGCATGGTACCACTAGAGTGGTGAAGTCATATTGCCACTTTGCATGGTACAATGGTACCACCGGAGTGGTCAAACTTTGCATGGACCCATCAGATTGAAGAGGTCATCTCAAACTGGAGCTTTAAGTCATGATGTTAATAGCTGTATAGACATTAAGTTTGGAAATTAAAAATTAACTTTACTAATACTATAACAATCTAGTCAAAAGTCAAGGCACACTCGATAAGACAATTTCCTTATCAATAAATGTGTTCTTTCAATATACAACAATATGCAAGTGAAAATCTCATTAAGCCCTACAGTTAAAATATTAAGGAAAATTTCAAGAATTATTACCATGGTAACAGACAGTTATCTCAAACCACTAAGTAAAACAAGTAAAACCTAAACAGTTAGTATCCCTATTCAACTCCTGGTCGATACAGTTTTATTTTTTTAACCAAAATTTGAATGTTTTGCCACTCATTCTTGAATTATATTAAAGATCATTGAGGCAAGTGATGTTTGCCTAAGGAACCTTGTTGCATTTCATTACTGTTATCTAAACAATTCCAAATTGTCATGACAACCACTCAGTTTACTAGTGCAACACTCCTCACCACCGGTATAAAGCATTTCTTCTAGTGCAATTGGAGTCCTGTATAAAGGAGTCATCTATCCTTTCACACATTGTCTCCATATAAATCACACTTCTCCAAAGGTGCATGGCTTGAGTTGTAATGTTTCAAACACAACCACCCACCGGCATATTTGAATGGCAGATGTTATGTGCCATAGACACCCTGCCATCTATATGTGCCACAGACACCCTGCCATCTATAGTATTCTTCCCATCCATCAGCTGTCATATCTATGAAGATACATGATTTTCATCTAAAAAGGCTTACAAGAACTTAAAGTATTGTGGTTCTTCAGGGATAAAACCATCCCAAACTTTAGTACTTAAAACAAAAAAAGAACAAAGAGAAACTAAAGGAAACAAAATTAATTGCACCATGATTTGCTCGTTAAGTGCCATACAATGCCATCGACAGACATTGCTAGGTAACCAGCAATAATTTAACCATTTCATCAAAATGGCATCTTCATACATCTTCAAAGCTTATAAAATATTTACACCTCTTAGCTATCTAAATAGTTAATTTAAATTCTCTACTTTCATCTTATTTCAAAGTTCACAGCCTCTATTAAGTAAATCTACAAATGGTCTTTGACCGACAGAAAGAAAAGAATGTTGCATTATGGGTATTAGCAAAGGGACTTGAGATTTTCTATATTTTAAACTGAAATTGGAGGAAGAAAGGGACTGTTAGGTTGGAGGGGGAGGGGTGAAATGTTCCTTTCCATCACAAAAATGTTATGTTTTTGAAGTCTGGGAATGGTTAAAGATTCCATAATATGAAAGCTTGAGGAATTAAACATTGAGACTTTCTTTTTATAACAGGCTCACCCATCTTGTGCTAAGACGATGAAATGTTCAGACAATAATTACAAAATTAAATAAAAATTTAAATTAAGTACAAATGACTATGTAATGTTATAATGTTTAAACAATTTGCAAGAATTTGCAAGAATTTGCAAGAACTGAGTTTATAAAATGTGCTTGCTGAGTGAACCATTAATGCCTATAAATCTTTCATCAACCCTAGTACTTATTTCAATATTCCCAAAATGATTGTTTTGTATTTTTTTTTGTATTTTTTGTGTATTCCCAAACTGATTGCTTGTGTTTGCTTAATGTATTGGTTATATACATATAGCCAGAATACAACATCAAGAAAAATCCTGGTGACAGGTGAATACAAATAACAGCTGTCAACATTTCTTAAATGAAGATAATGTTTGTGAAGATCACAGGAAACAGCATTTCAGATATTATAGATAAATGAATACAATAAAAGAATGGATGGACTGAAACAAAGCTATATGAAAATAATTTAAATATTCGTCTTCTTGGAACAACCTTGGTAAGACTGTTTTAGTCAATATTATGAGTAGTTTGTCAATAAATTCAATGAAAATTGAATGGTACATAGAAGATAACTTGTTTAACTTTTGCTTTATTAGGAAGGACCTTATGCTTTTTTTTCAATTCTACAATCTGTATTAACATTGCAAATGAGACTAAAAAATATAACTCGGTTGCAATTTGCAATTAATAAGCATTATACTAAGCCAATGTCTGCAATTTTACTAACTTATTTTTTGCAAACTTACTAAGTGTTACTTAAAATAAGTTGCAATTGGTCAACCGATCAAGTATTTTTTTCCTTAAATTTCTTGTCATAGTTTAAAGATACTTTCAACATGTTTGGTACTCTCAAATGAAGTTCCCTCCTATAACAACACAGTGGCCATGTGATCATGACATAAGGTGACAGACATTACTGCTGCTTCAATACCATGTACAGCAAGGCTAATGGGTACTTGGTCCCCCCTCCACCCCACCCCCTTATAAATTTCACTCCATATAAAGAAGTCACTTTGTCCCTGATAGATGAATGATGTTATGATCTGAAAAGTTATGTCACATGATAGGTACAAGAATAGGAGTGTAGTTACTCTCATTGGTACTTCATTGGTGGTTCATTTAGGTATGAGTTGTGATAGGTAGAAACAGAGTGCTTATCTCCAACATTATCTGGAACTACGGAGGGGCTGAAGGTGGGGGTGGGTCTTTATGAGTGAACAATGAAATCACAACTTATGGGAATAACAATAGGATTTAACGACCATCAGCATTTTTTTTTTTCCAGTTTGATCTATAGGTGGTGACTTTTAAAAAGCAACGAAAACAAATATCAGCATGTAAATTTAATGAAACTTTGCAAATTTTGCTTATATTTTTCTTTTTGTAGTCATCAAATCATCGCTTTAGGAAAAAAGATTATCTGTAATAATATTTACAGTCAGAGAAGAAACATGATCTATAAAATATTTGCTTAGCATGTCATTTAATAAATAAAACTTGGGGGAGTATTTATTTGGTGTTAAAAGCTCGATACAAACATATATTACAAGATAATATGCACACTTTGGTTTATCAAAGGGCATTAAACCCCCTCAAGGTTGTCTATATTAACCCTCTCCTTGAAAGCTTATAGGTCAAAGGTCAAACTTGGGTTTGTTCCATTTGCTCCGATTTTCTGAGACCGGACGATTGTGATGACGCTGATCTCTCAGAGGGGCACAAATGATTTCCATTTTGCTGGATCTGAGAGAGAGGCATAATGCCCGGTTTTGTGTCATGTATGAGTGTGCTAGCATCATCCATTGGTCCAAACTGAGCTAAGAATTGAGAATTGGGACTCGAGCTTGGATATGAATTATGACCATTAGGGATATGAGAGGGCATACTCTCCAGGGCCTGAAGTCTGGCCAGAATAACTTTAAACGGTGGCCTTCTGGCCGGTATCTCGTGCCAACATTCCATCATGAGTGCATAGACGTGTGCCAGACAGCCATTGGGGCACGGTAATATATGTCTGGTCCTTATCATGTCGATCACCTCCTGATTCTTGTAGCCATAGAATGGCTGCAGTCCAAACGAGTAAATCTCCCACAACACGACGCCGAATGCCCATATGTCGCTCTCGATGGAAAACCGACCAAAGAGAATAGCTTCTGGACTCATCCATCTGATTGGAAGTACCGCTGTGGAGGGCATACGGTAGTAATCACCTGCATATATGTCCCTAGAAAGGCCAAAATCTGCTATCTTTATCTGGAGGTTATCACCGACCATACAGTTCCTCGCAGCCAAATCTCTGTGTACGAAATGTCTGCTGGATAAATACTCCATGCCAGATGCAACTTGAACACTGATTGTAAGGAAGTCTGCATGGTCTAGAGATGCCAATGTGTCTTCATCGCCACTGCCAAAGCCAATGTCTGAGTTAGGAGAATGCCGCACCAGGTATTCATGAAGGTCACCGTGTGGCATGAACTCAAAGAACATACAAAATGGCTTCTGCTTCAAGCAGACACCTAGTAACAAGATAATGTTTGGATGACGCAGGGTAGCCATCACGTCACTTTCACTCTTAAAGTCTTGCTGGACGCTAGGTAGAGCTTTCTCTTCGAGCGTCTTGATAGTGACAGGTGAAATGCTATACTGATGCTCGCATCCCATCAGCTGCCCTCGGTAAACTTTCCCAAACGTTCCTTCTCCAAGCACCTCTTCAAATTTAACAGCTGCAAGTGGAAAGTCTCTGGCCTGTAAAGAGGTGTCGTCAAAATAAACAAAAAGATAAGTTGAAGGTAAATTTATTTCATCAATTCAACGTACTAAATGTAATAGTCACTTTAATCAAAGTCGCACATAGAAACAAACTTGCCATGATTATATTCCATGGACTACTTGTAGGGTATTCCTACCGACAACCACAAGGACACCTCAAAATTTGCATTTTCCAACTTTGTTATATGAAATTCAAGGGGTTAATATCCAAAGAAGTGGGGTTTGGGTACCAGAGAGGGGGACTGGGGATTGAGGATTGGCGAGGGGTTGGCTTCCAGAGAAGTGAAAGGTCTAGGTGGAATGAAATGTTAGTTTAATATTGGTGACGTTAGCAAAGATGCTGATGGGGTTACACAGCTTACGAGCCATGGAGGGAAAGTTTTAATATGCTTTAAATATGGGAACACACAAGCATGATCATACTTTGAAATAACAAGTAGGTTAGTTTAACTATCATAGATAGTCAATAATGAAAGGGGCTGTTTAGAGGCAAGGCATTGTTATAGCCTGTAAATGCAAGGCATGGTAGCAAATGAGTAAAACCTTACATTTAATCAAGTCTTTGAAATGATAATTTGCTTTTCATAATTAAAAATTGATTTGTTACCTACAAGGCAAGGTCAACTATGGCAACTTTTCTTTTTCTTACCATTGGAAAGTTTAAAAATATAAGCTAATATATATTTATTTTTATTTATTTTTATTTTATTAATTAAATTTTATTATAATTTAGACCACAAAATTAGTCTCACATGCTTAACTTTGTGTATAAAACTATCCACATTAAAAATTGCTAGAAAAAATCTAACCTTACAGCTTGAGGAAATAACAGTTTAGTTCATTCATCCTTTAACCTAAATTATACTGCTGTATTAAAGGAATTTCTTGTTATGTCCATGCAAGGTTTTTTGTGTGAAATGTCCCCGAGATATCTGTCAAGGATAAATACCCACAACTCATATTATTGTCAGTACAAACCATTGATACATTCCTCATAGTGTGTTTAGAGATATTACTGCAACGACCTCTTTTCTTTTATTCAGAAACATTTGAGCCTGATGAGCCAACCAACCAAAGACAAACTTATTTCATATGACTCATACTACAACTCGACTCACACGGAATCAATTCTATTAGAAACGACCTAATTTATAGCGTCAACCGTAAATTTAAGAGCATTTTGTCACACGAATCACCCATGAGGATATCCGTTGTAATAATTGTCTCACTGCTACAGAAATGTACGAAAAAACTTTAAAGCTTTGATTTGGGTTAGATTCTCCAGAAGGAAATGAGGCATGATAAAACTATGCAGAGATATTTTTCACTTGACAAAGCTGGAAAATGCAAATGAGTTTTAATTTGGGGTCAAACATGCATGAGATAAAAATGCCCACTAATAAAAATCACCACGGTAACCAGCTGATGGGTGCCGTATGTAAGCTTATGAATAATTCATAAGCAGCTTGATCTCATGCATATGACTCACCCTAACTAACAAGTGTTCCATGAGTAAATACTTTAGGTCAAATAATAACAGCGTTGTCCATATTAGCATAAACCATCCCAGAAGGTGAATTCAAAAGAATCTGATGGAACAAGGATTTCATAAGAACATACTCCTATGTGAATTTGACATCATATCAGT
>KN889912.1:23695-45539 GCA_000934455.1 Apostichopus parvimensis
ATCCAACATCATCATCACACACATCCAACATCATCATCACACACATCCAACATCATCATCACACACATCCAACATCATCATCACACATATCCAACGATATGGAACAGATTTGTGTTTCAGAGATGAATGTTAGCTTAACAAATTGAAAACTATAAAACCTTCTTCCAACCCCAATCACAACGTCAAGCAGATTTCACACATTATCTGTTACCGTAGAACAGTGCTTTAGATCGTTGCTCGTCCGGAGTTGTATTTAGCCCTAGATATAAATGTATTATTATTATAATTACAAACTGATGATGATTAGAACTCAAATGATGCAAGAAAATTCATTCTATCGCTGAAGAGAATAATGCAACATTCGATATATTTGCTTCACCACAAAGTCATGTGGTCTTTTTAATAATACTGGTGAAGTTGTCTTCTCTTATGATGCTGGAATCTACCCTGGCAGTTAAATTATAAACCAGCAGCTTAAACTATATACTTATTGAGCCAATTTGAAGATGTTTCCTTCAAATGTGTCCTTAGTCTGTATCTACTTCTGTTAGACTGAAGTCTCTGTTCTATATATTAGCCTGCCATCCTAAGTAGTTGAATAGTACTCACCACACTGAACCATTTCACACTGCTGTACCCGCTCCTCTGGATTCATTGTAAAGCACCACGGTTTGAGGAGACCACCCCCTGGATTCCGACAGTAGTTATGACCCCCAGCTAACTCATGGTACGTGGATACCAGCAGGCTGTGCTCGTGAGGCTGATCATAAACAAATGAAAAACATAAAAACAAAACTTTTCATGATCAATTTCAGTTTACACTAGCTGATGTTTTTAAAGTATCTTTAAATAGGAATTTGCTATAGGAAAAGGTACAAACTCTGATAGCATAACAACAAGATGGAGGAAAATCATATCATTAACTTGCATTGATTTGCAGTTGTGCTCTTAACCTTAGGCCAGAAGGGAATTTCTTTCTGCAAACTTTTGTATCAAAGCAAATTGATCATCTTTCATATCATACCTCAACATCAATACTTTTCCATAACAACAGAAAGGAGGAAAATTATTTTTAATATTCTTATTAAATTCTGATACTGTAAACACAGGCTTTTTAAAAGATGAAGCTTAGAAGGAACCCTGTCAACATCATTCCACAGATGTTTCAAACTCTCCTCACAGTTTCTGCAAGGTAAATGTCTCCCTTGACTGCTGATGTTTCGCCTTCATGTTTCAGTGTAGCCAACCGACCAAGTGTATGTTTCAGCATTAAGCCTTCTGTAATTATTATGAGTTGCATCTTTAGGAGGTCCTACTCATCATGACTCTACCAGGCAACTTTCTACGCTCATTTCAAGATCCATGAACACATAAAATATAACTGCTAAAGCCTTCTCAGCTGATGCCACCTGCTCGATAATTGACATGACCTGTTTACTATAATTTAAATAATGGCTAGGGGTGTGTTGCATTCAACTCATCAAAATACAGAAATGTTCTGCTGAGAAACCTTCCTGTTCTTCTTTTGACCTTAATAGCATCACCAAAAAATCAAAAACTGAATCTCAACATATATGTTTCAGGGATGTGCTCAGGAATATTTGCGTGCCGGGCAGATTGTGCGGTAGTGTGATCCACACCCAGGGAGAGGGATCTCATGGGTGGGGTACCCCATCCCCACTGGACAAATTTGGCACATGAAGTATGCTTAGGTGGTGCTATTTTTCCTATTCTGTGCCATGTATTCTCCCAGATTTTGGTTATGGTAAAATTTGTTAAATTATCATCAAAAAAGTGCCGGGCGCAAATGTTTAAAATACTGTTTGTACTGGGCGGCATTCAGAACTGCTGAGCGCAGCCGCCTAGTGCCGCCCAGTGTGAGCACATCCCTGTATGTTATCTGATTAACAGTTCAGCAATTTCTACTTCCTCCTAGAATTCAACACACTCATAAGACTAGAGCGAAGAGCCAGAGGTATAAGAACTGATCAGTGTAAATATTTGTGCGGCATGAGCCAAATTGGGTGGGGTCTGCCTGATTGGAACCGGATGGGGTGAGGGTGGGGTAACCCCCAGAAAAGTGATATACTCAGTAGAGTACCATATTCACTGGGCAAATTAATACTGATGAGGATAAACCAACAAATTTGTCCTCCCTATTACACCCATGAACATTCAAGCTTGCTGATAAGAATAGATTACATTGTTTGCGTGAGTGGGTCATACCTCTTGTTTATCCCAGGGCTGGCAGTCGTAGCCACCAATGGTTTTATTCACCTTCCCTCGGTAACTCTGTCCTATATCTTTATAGCAGGTATCATCTGAACATTAAAACAAAAATAATAACACAATAAATTAATAGTTACAGTGATAACAAGGTTAAGCAAATTAAATAAAGGATATATGACACACACCACAAAAAAAAAAATGATACAAAAACATACCACACAAGTTTGTTAGTTTGTTTGTCTTTTTTAAGTTCCAGAGCAAGGAATTATCAGAGGGTCCATAAAAACTGATTAGGATCTAGTATATGGTGTAAATTGTTAGCCTTAAATAAGGGTGCAAGTTGGTAAAGTCCAGAAGTAGAAAGACACAGGAACATACAACCACAAGTAGCCTGTAAAATGTGTCATCTGACAACTCTTTTTCTTCCACAAGTAATTCCTTGATACTCACTACAAAGTATTCAAACCTGAATGAAATTATGATTTGTGAGAACAGTGGTAGTTGGAATTTCCCACATTGGTATTGAGATCAACACAAGAAGCCAATGAAAACACAAGAAGCTAATGAAAACACTATTTAGCATAATGACGACTTGATGGCAAATTTTAATCACATGAAATACAATGTTTATATTGGACAATATAGAGCACAAAGATATCCTCGTGGGATCAAAAAATTCAGACTGGCTTTGACTGAATTATAGACTACATTTTCCTGACTATTAGACATGACCATATTAATCTTCTTCTTTAATTCTACTGTGCCACTTATTTCAATCATTTAAGCTAAAGGCTCATCTAGGGTCTAAATAGTCAATCCAAGCAAATTGCAATAAGATTACAAAGAATAGATGCAGGATTTTATTAAAATCCAAATTTTAGACATAGGGTATCATCATTTAATAGACAATACTGTTTCTTTTGCTTGTACATCCAGAGACCAACGGGCCGGCCTACCTGTTATTTTTTCCACCGTCGGTATGTCGACTCGCATACAGTTTTCACTGGCTCTGCTACCTGCGACTGGCAGATAGGAGCAATCTGGTAAGATGACCCTAGGGTGGAGTTTAGCTCGCTCATACTCGGTCTTACAAATGTCCATTTCTAATATCTCGCATTCATCCCGACATAGCTGTCTTCTCTGAGGGACTCCGTTGGGCAGCTTGTCGCACTGAGGGAACGCGAAGAAACAGAGCGAAGGAATGGCGTAGTTTTGACACTCCTGAGTCAGATTATCGACGATAGCTAAAAATGCTGTCGTGAGTTGCTTTTCTAGCTCGCCCTGAGCTAGGAGACTGGTCATATAGATTGTGTTGTTCTTGAGGAAGTTAGCGCAGGTGCTTCCGAGATAGTTAAGACACATTCCTTCTTCGGATGGTCTGAAAAAGTACAAAGTGATAGATGTACGGCAAAAATGGAAAAATGGGTGAGGCACATTTAACTTGAGAGCATCATTGTAGTTTACTGAAATTATAAGGCATTGACTGACTTTAGAATGCAACATTTGACCTACTGTAATAATCAATGGTTGAATATTTAAGCTCTCATGCAGTGCCTTATTACATTGCATTACATTTTCATGAGCAGTCCTTATTATGAGATCTACCATCAGTTAATTGATACTGCTGCTCACTTAAATTAAACTTTGGCACCTAGAAATAAATACTTTTTTCAAGCTCCCCCCCCCCCCGGTATTACTTTCTCAAAATGAGTGGTCTAAAACATATGACCGAATATTTCAATATCACACCAAACCATCAAACACCCGACCAAGAAATAGATACTGCTAGCTCACTTGGCTTTTAAATTTACTGAACGTTGCAAGCAAACCTAAAGTACCCATGCAGAATACTGTAGCTATGACTCCAAAAAATATTTGATCAAAAGAAAACCAAAACGCAGTACTTACATGGCATTGTCACCAGTGGGAACACTTGCCCCTGAAGAAAAAAAAAAACAGAAGATTAAAATGGTTATAATTTAATGGGCAAGACAAAATCTGTTTTTAAGTGTAATTTACAAGAGTTTGCATTATGAAGAACTTGCAAATTAATTAGATGGGAGTAGGACGGAATCACTAGAGACAAATTGAACATATTAATTCTGAACAGTGAAGTTTGGAAGAAGAGTGAGTGAATGAGTCCACTAAAGGTGAGTGGATGCATTTAAGGTTGTCTTCCAAGGGGTACAGTTAAATAATGAGTTTGTTTAAAGAAAAGGCAGATTGAGTACTGTCCAAAATATATTACAGGAGAAAACAGAGTTCAAGGGAACGTGATGGGTCAATTTTGATGGTAGCAGAGACAAACAGAGACATAATTACAGTCGGTTAAGTTTCCAACAGTTGAACATAAGGCTAGGATAGACTTGTTTGAAAATTTAAGACATGTAGTACAGGAACCTGATTGATCATAGAGCAAATTGAGTATAAATACAATTTAAATAAGTTAGAACCAGAACCTCAGAGAGTTCTCCAACATCCAGCATAGCAAGACTTCTTATATGGAATAGTCACATAGATTTACTACATGAAGCAATCTACATGTTCATTTAAAATGTATAACCCTTGTTTAATAGTGGGAAACACTAATATGAATCATTACTCCAGAACCTGTCAAGATTAATGGCACTTTTTCAACTGCAAAGTTTGTCAATATGACTTCTTTCTTTATGTGTGGTCTCGATATTATCCCCCAAACTGCTTAAGTTTCTCTTGACTCAAATATATATATCTGTCTTTAATGAGGTGGTCAATGTCACAACCGGCTGGAAAACTTGCATCGACAGATTTTACAACTCAAAATCAAAATCAAAACTGAGTCTATGACAAAAATTAAAATTGAAATCTGACTTGAAAAAGAGCGACGTTTTATTTCTTTGCTTATTTTTCCCAGGTTTCAATCTTCATACTTACTAAATTTTGCAAAGATGATACCACTTGTTGACCTTTCACCCGCTGAGTTACTGCCCTTACATAGATAATAGCCGGTATCTATGGGATCCACATGACGGATCAAGAGACGAGATCCCCAGTCAAATGTCTTTGTGGACGTCCGCTTATCCATCCGGTCTGGCGTCATCTCCACTTCATTCTTGAACCATTTGTACTCTACTGTCGGATACCCGGTGATGCGACAGTGAAGGACCGCTTTGTCCCCCGATTGGAGCTTGGTGGCGTTGTTCATCTGCCTCTCTAATATGATATACTCACGGCTATCAGGAACAAAGAACATAAACTAACATGGAATGGGGGTCTCTCTTCACTTTTTAGCTTCATCACATTTTTCATTTAACTTGAACATTATTTTATTCAGTTTGTATGGCTGCCCCAAACAAATAAAGTCCAATAATTTTTTTTTTCAATGTAGCTCTCCTTCTTATTTCCTATTCTGCTAGTATTACCCAACTGATATTCTGGATGTAAGCAAACTTGAACTATTTTGCTCTCAATTCAGTTCCTGGGAGGTAAGAAGGATGACCTCATAGGGTACTTGTATCAGCTTACCAAGTTAATTGATTGCTTAAATTGTGATTACTTCCCTAAGGTATATATATTCTGTTAATGCCAGAAACTTGTTTTCAGTGTGTGAAGAAAGATAAAAGTATGTGTATAATGAATTTATGAGAAGCAAGGAACACCCTAGAGACTACTGTGGTAGTGAACTTGAGAATAATGAAAGTATACATGTACAGGCTATATGTCTGTAGCTCTATTGGAAGTATACTGTACATATCAAAATACTGCACCTTTTTTCCCTTACATATGTTCATATAAGAACTTGTAAGATCTTGCCAACAGCTCTTCTAGCTTCTACAAGTCAGCTGAATTCTATCAGTGCAAACAACTCTTCAATGCATGAAAAATATTGTTGCCAACCACACCTCCATCTGATTGTAACAAATCTGCCTCCTCCTCGATCCCCTCCTCCCCCCCCACCCCCTCCTCCCACCATCACCATTAATATCCATTTCTACTAATTTACATCTATACATGAAATGTTCTCACAGTATCCTGAGCATCTACCATCCAGTTACAATGAGCAATTGCCTCTAAACAGCAAAGAACTTAATTCAATTTTTATGTTGAATTCAGTTTGTTGTTCAGTTTCAGTTTGTTTGTTCAGTTTTTATGTTGATGATCATTCAAGAGTGTGAATTCCTTTATTATTTCATACAATTTGCATGTAGACACCGGTATCTCATTTGCTAGCAAACTAGCAGACAGACAGACAGACAGACAGACAGACAGACAGACAGACAGACAGACAGATAGATAGATCAACCGATTGACTGACCAAATGACCTTTTTATATGTCCACTGCACAAACAAATGCATGGCATAAGTGCATAAAAGGGAAAAAGAAATCAATTTTAAAAAAATGTCTACTTACTTTGGAAGGTTGAATCGACTAAAAGACGAATCTGAAAATCAAAGAAAGGTAAAAATAATAAATGCATTGAAGTGGACTACTGTAAATGGCAACATATTAGTTGAACAGGAATTATTAACATAGCAAAGGTTGCTATCACCAAATAGTTCTCTGTTTCAATTTGAAATCGGCATATATTTATCATCCCAATGATGACCCCAGTGAGTTGCTAGATCTGTAGACCTGGTGATTACTGGTGGGAAACAAAAGGGGAGACTGGAAAAAAGGGGGGGGGGCTGAAAGAAGGAGAGGGATAGTTAAACCTGCTGCATGCTTTATCCCATTTCGTGTACCACAACTGGAAGGCTTATATTATCTTCCCATCCCACTTCCAAACCCCACCCCTTTACCTACCCCTCCCCTACCACCCCTTTACCTACCCCTCCCCCAACAGCTGCAGAAGCAAATGCTCATCATCATGTACTCCACATACCCACAGGTTTTTGCATACTGCATGCAGTTTGACTCTGGCACCCAAGTCATTTAATCACCCTGCTGTATTCAAAGCAGTGAAATTCAACTCATCTTCTTCTAGCTCATTATAATACGATCATCATTTACATGACATAATGATAATTTAGAAAGTTCCAGATTGCTTTTTCCTTTTTTCCTTTCTTTCTTTCTTCCATATGGAAGTTCTATTCACCCTTAAGCTCTAGCATTTCATTAAAGATATGAAAACTCCCCCAGGGTGAGAGAAACAGCCGCATCATAAGAGACTTATCTTCCTCTGGTTTAGTCTCCTATTTTTACTAGATCAGAGATTGCATGCATCATACACATCATCATTCCCAAGGAGATTTCCTATAATCCAAAACAAATTCTTAACTATTGACTCTAGAGGAGAGACATCCACTCTTGGCAAATAAACCCATTTCCTTTCCCCGTGACATCTAATCTCACCGATTCATCCTTGTTAACATTTAAAGGTCATATTTCTATAAAATACTTAAACTTTTACTGTGAGAAGCAGCCTGTCTTATTATATCTCTAAGGGAATTGAAATTAATAGTCTTGTAAAAGATGAAACACCTTTTTAAAGATGTTTTTTTTCCATTTTTCCCTTCACTCCTTACATTTCCTCTTCTCCTTTCATTACTAAAACAATGCACAACATACAGTAGCTGAAATTATTGCAACATATATACCATTTTCACAAATGTAATTTTAGAATACTTTACATTAATGTTACATATTATGCAATACAATCGTAGCTTGTGTGTTTACCTTTTGAAATGCTGCTGCAAAAAAAAAAATAGCAGCATTCAAGCTTATTCAAAATATTAAGTTGACAAATCAAGTGATGCATTTATGTATGACACCATCAATGATGGGTGCTGTATCAGAACTTGATGCATTTATGACACCATCAATTGGTGTTGCATATCAATTTCATTTATGACACCATCAATGGGTGCTGCATCAAGTGATGCATTTATGGCACCATCAATGGTTGTTGCATCAAATGATGCATTTATGACACCATCAATGGGTGTTGAATCAGGGTATCAAAAGCTGCAAGGCCCTGACCAATACCCAGGTGAACAGCAGGCTTCCACAGAAACAAAGAAATACTAATAATAAATAATTGTTTAATTATACTTTTTAACATGTTCTTAGTCCGAAAGTGACACAGGGAAAATAAAGTGGAATGAAAACAAAAGTGAAAAACCCTGCATTATAACAATCAAAGCAATGAGGCCAGCAAAATCAAATCCATATCACTAAAATGAAAAAAAAAGGGAGAGCACAGGGTAGGGTTGGTAACAGGGGAGTTGGAGGAGGGGTGGGGAAGATGGGTGGGAGGAGTTCTGTTCTCAAAACAGCAAATCTATTGATAACTAAGCTTCAAAAGTCAGGTAGTTTCTTCTTTTCAGAAAATTAAACAACAGCGAACAAAAGAAGTTAAATTTATGCATCAGATCAATACCCACATGGGAAATAGAACTCCAGTAGACTTAACCCAGATACAAAGCATTATGAAGTATACTCTTGTTTAAAATTACAAATTTAATACCTACATTTAATATCTACAAGAATCTATCATTTAATACCCTAATTGACATTCCATTCTGCCCCACTTTCATTACCCTCTTTTGTTAACTCTATTACCGTACTATATATATCACCTGACTGACGTTTTACAAATTTAAGTTAAATTTTCAAATAGCACAGAAACTTGAACAACGCTGCAAGCGAGCAGAAATACATGAAACCAATATCATCTACTTTCTACTTTTCCCCAAAAAGCTTGAACCTAAATTCTTTATCCATCCTCCAGGGAGGATTAAAGCTTGGGATCATTTCCTCTCTGTCAGAAATGTATTCACCCCATTTTCAATTCATATCTCCTTCTTCTTTTTTTTTTCCTTCTTCTGTTTGTGGCTTTCTTCTCTTATACGCCTTGCATTTATGGCTTAGCATAATTGACTTGTAACCGATGACAGGGTGAACTTAATTTTAATCTCAAAATAAAGTATCTTAAAACAATTCTATTGAAATGGCTTTAAAAATGACATGTTATTCTGATTCTATGATAACCTGTTTCCGTCCAGTTAAATTATGTATGCGAGCGTAATATATATAGCTTTCAACCTATTTTTGACGTATTTTGTCACTCTCACAGTTAATACAGATAACGACGACTGATGTTGAGGTAGAAGTAAGTTATAACTGGAGCAGGAACCATGGTTCTTGCTTTGAAATGCATCAAATATGCAAAACTTTCAGCATTTAATGGTTCTGTATTTTTTCTTCATTTTTATATCTTTTAAAGATATTTCAATGTTTATTAAGTCTGTGTGATATTATTGCCTCCGATAATAATGACTGCTTCTGGAGACATCCTGAAGATATGATCAGACCTCCCAAGAGTCTTAGCAACTTTCCTTATTAGATCGATAACCTACTTGTAGGCCACACTCATAAAATATTCATAAGTTCATAAGATCTAATCCAGCTATGTCATTACAATTGACCACATTTTCCCCTCTTCAATATATAATCAACAAGAGAGAGGACTCTACTCTTGTAGAGTTCTGCCAACTTTTTTTTTTTATTTTTTTTTTTTAACTCTTTAAGAACTTGTTTTATTTACAGCAGCCCCTTTTTGTAAACTGGTAAAGAGAGCTTCTTAGATCCTTTGTTGTAGCTTTTTGATAATTTTGATAACTTTTGTAACGCTTTTTATCGTTCATTATTATCTTAATCTCATAAACTTTTATATGTCCTAACCTGCATTTTTGATGTTCTGTATATTGTTATATTTTTATCCTATTTATAAATTTCTCTGTAAATTTATACTGGAATAAAGAAATGAAACGACCAGTTTTGCATTGAATTTGCTGGTAATTTGGGCATTTTGCCAAATGGATATCTGCTATCCACAACAAGATGCATGAAATATTATTGTGAAGCTAGGGAGAAATTAATAAAAAAAAATTGTCTTGTAACCAACTCAAGTATGGTCTCTATTTTTTTATGTGTCCAATTCATGCTTCTATGATGCGGTACAAATTTTCAAACAATAGATTTGTCATCATAGGGGACAATCTTTGATTGTGCAGTTCCGTGTGCTAACTACTGCAGATATGTCTATCAGGTTTTTAGTTTGTGCCACCCTTAGAAGCTACCAAGCAATATAATAGTCAGACATTTATATGATCAAAAGCCTCTTTAAAAATCCATTTGGCTACTCCTATTATAGCAAGGAACATAACAGCAACTATTTTCCCAAAAGTTTGAAGTAGGCCTTCATTGGTTTGCATAAATTTGCAAATAAAATCTTTTACTCAATTCAGTGACCGAGTCAGAATCATTTGTGCACACTTTCAATTCAGACAAAATATAATTTTTTTAGTAAAACATTGGGAATATTGGTGTGCAGGTAATGGGGCCATACAGGGAGGATGAAGGGATGCAATAATCTGCTTCTCATTAGGGGGGTGTCCACTAGGGTGTCCAATAGGGTGTCCAATACATCTCTAGCGGTTGAGCCTGATCAGAGTCAGACAACATATATATATCGGTTTCAGTGGAAGTTATGAAAGGCATCAATCACTTAGATGTGGAATGTAAATCATAGATGGTATTCCACTCTGGTTCAGATGCATGCACATGTGTGGTATTATAAAAACATAACTTGTACACGATCAGTGACATTGGTGATAATGTTGATCACATGACACATTGACATGATCCTTGATGAATATTCGTCTAAACATAACCGCCAGTGTTTACTGCATACCTATCAATGTTCCCGGCATAATGGCAGCATTAGTCATAAACTTTGACGGCACCGATATCAAACATGCCCATTAAATTGTTAGCATATTAACCCATCTGTCATGGGAGACTCGAGTGAATAAATACCCGAACTGTGATGGACATGTTGAACAAACAAACCATCAACCTTAAAAGAGGGCGCTGTTCTAAAATACCCAGGAGATTCAGACTACATAGCTGAGATGTCTAAATCATAAAGAGAGACTATATACAATGGCTCAAATTGAGGGTATAAATTAAATATGTTAAAGGTATTGCCAGGCGGTACAATTAGAACTTTCATTATCAAAAGAACTTGATCTTTATATTATATTATATATTGCAATGATATTCACAATCATCACTGACAGTGAAAATCCTGACTATTTTCACAATTTAAATTCAACCAAATTCTAATCTATAATTGATTCATGTTTACCAAAGTTACATGGCATCCTAATTATACACTGTTGTAAATCTCATGTCTTTGTTTGCCTTTATCACCTTATACTTCAGGCCTAGAATTTCACAATATTAGCAGCTTGCTAAGAAATTGCAAATGCTTAACAAATCCACTAAATGAAATCACATTCCTACCTTTGCATTAATTACAGCACACATCACAGTTACTGTATTGATTTTAATCTTTATGTTCTTCAGGTCTGCTGACAGAGAAATGCAAGGACATTTTTTAGCTCAGCTGAAAGCTTCCAGCTGAGGTGTAGCGATCGTGCAATTTTGTCGAAAGTCTGTCACTTTTTGCCAACATATTTGAACGTCTGCCATTTCGTCAGTTTCCCTTTGATATGGCTGAAATTTTGTGAGTGGTTTTGTGGGAGTAAAGTTTTTCATGCGATCATATTTATCAATTTGAAGGTCATTTGAGGTCATTTTCTGAAAATGTAAACAATGTTACTCCTCCTAGAACCATTGTCCAAATTTGCTGAAATGTTGTGGATATAATGTTTGAATGGTGGTGAACCAAAGTTGATCAGGTAAAAAATTTTGTTGTCATGTGAGGACCCAAACAAGATATATGCAATGATCACGGAATTTGTTTTTCCACTTTTTAGTATTCATGACCAGTATGCTTTTTGGTGTGAGTAGCAAAATGTCTTCCCATCTTAATAAATCCTGTCATATTTTTAAATAATACTACCCTTGGGAGACTGTGATCAAGTCAAGTATTTACTTGTTTTTCAGTCTTCTTATGTAGTTCGATGTCATCTCTGTAAGAGGACTTCTTGGCAGATTTGAAATTTGGAATTTTTCCAGTTTGTGTGTGGAATACCACATGTAAGAATGACCAATATTGTTGGAGCCTATTCCTATTTCTGTTCATTTTCTCTGTTGTAGTCGATTGTAAACAATTTGCAGGTAGTTCGATCATTATCGATTATCGACCATATCAGAGTATCAGAGTATTGTGCATGAATACAGAGGAGATGTTACTGGGGAGTGTGTAATTAACCCACATATATGCTTCAAAAACACTGAAATTCTCAATTTCGAAAGAAAGAAGCGAAATGTATGAATTTGAGTATCGTTCTGGTAAATGTTGGTAGTCCAAATGCCTTTAGTATATGATAAACACCCGTAGAGTTTAACGATAAACTGACAGCGAAATGAAAGATATTATGTGCTTACAAATATTCATTTGTATACCAAGCTGCTATATATATCCAAAATGGCAAAGTTAAACTTTTATTGTAATTTTAATATTCAGTAAATGTGTTTAAATATTTAATTTTCTATCATAATATTCATATTTTAATTTTATGTTTAAATGAACTTTTTACTAATTCATCTTCAATTTTCGTAATGTACTTTTTAAATTTTTGATGTCCTTTTTATAAATATTTACTGGAATAAATAAACTGAAACTGATCCTTTGCTGTCCTAGTATATATATTAACTGCTGAGCTCATCCATGAAATATGTTAAGTGTAATGTCATTGTAATGTTAAACATAAAGCAATGTCTAATAGCAAATGATAGTTAATGTAGCTAGCTACGTAGGTGCTTGAAACTAATCTACAAAGTCATTTATTTAGCCAATGTTATGGACATTAAGATTAGCTACTTCCTTCATGAACAGATCTACTGTACTAACATATAACATAGATAACTGATAAAATACAGCACATCTTCTATTATATTCAAAGCCAAACACTATACAGAATGTGTTCCTTATCAATGACAGCTTCCATATTGTCTGATATATCACCCACTTGGAAACCCCCGGTAATCACAGGCTACTTTAGCAACTTTGAATAAAACAGCTAAACCAATAGTACGGGATTGATTAATGGCCTTGTGACAACCGGTGAACTCTGTTAAAACCATTCCATAAATCAATGTTATTTTAGACTCTTATTTTAGATAACATAAATTATCCATTTATATTCAAGACTCTGGATATACTGAACTAAGTAAAATTTACTACAAGGAGGAATTAGAGAATAGTACATCACTTGACCTTCATGTTTACAAAACTCGCAGTCAATTTGTGCTTTTGCAGAGTAAACTGCCATACAGTAAATGTACTTGTGTCTGCTAAATTTTTAATGAGTTTATAATTTTTGAAAGAAACATGCCCATTTTGTTTCATACTGAAATCGAAAATGAGTTCTAACATCCTTCTTTTTTCCCCTCCTGTTTCTTGTTGCTTGCAAGAGCAAAGAACTGTTTTGACCAGACAGGATATTCAGCGCAGCAAATGAGTGGCAAACAGTCCTCTAACCAACTGTTTATTCAGTGCTTCAGTAGCCCAGACAAATCTCTTTTCACTAACACTTTCTTCCCTTGAAGAATTGTTGAGCTCCAAAACAATAGTATGTTTATAAATAAGTGTGAACGACTTGTTAGACACATTTGAATCCTTTTAAACCAAAAATTGTGTCCAATTGTTTTTGTTTTAATCTTAAGTTCAAACAGTTGCAATTGATCACGAAGCTCCCTTCAAGAAACCCTCCTAGTTTGTATTCACCATATATAAGTTGATTGCATGAGGCAGTCATTAATGAACACATTCAGGTCTCAAAATTTTGCCACCCACATATTTCAGAGTGGTAAAAACTAGTAAAATGCAAATTGGAAAATTTAAATGATGATATATTTTTTATCAAAGAAGTTGACTATAGTCAAGGCACTGATCTAAATTGCCACAGGGTTTTTAGGATACAGTAACGTTCAAATTTTGCAAAGTTAACTCAAAAAGGAGTTCAAAATATACAGTATTGAAAAACTCACCTCCACGGAGCAAACAAGTTATTTCCATGGTTTACAGGCCCTTTCCAATATCCCTTCCTCTCCCCCCCCCCCCCATTGGTTAACTTTTTGATGCAGGTTCATATAAAGGTCTTAGAGTTTTCTTCCCATCACTCAAAATGTCATCTCCAACCAGGAAAAACAAATTTTAAGTGATCTTGTCAGAAATAATTGATGTTAATGACAGTATTCTGAAACTAACAGAACAGTAACTTTGAGGGCTTTTGTTACAGCTGTAAGCAGAATCCGGGAGTGCAATAAGTCAAGATGATTTTGAATTTACAATCATTCATCCTTATGAATAAACATCTAGGTTATAAAGCTATGAAACTTGATCATAGCTATCAATCAATTAATGTCAAGAGCAGCTAGGAGTATTTATTAGATACATAGGGATGACAACTCTTTGGCATTATAATGATGAAAGAATCAATCCATGTCCTGCATGAAGCAACTTAAAGAGGTACTTGTATTTCATCAGCTAGTTGAGATTAATTATTTCATAAATAACATGGGCAGGATCAAATAAAACACACACCAACCCACCCATACCATCAACAGTTAGTGGTATACATATTCTAGAAGAAATAGGAATTTAAGACGATGACCCAAAAGTAAGGGTCACTTGATGGAAGATCTCTTGAGTTTGAAGCAGGTTTGAGAAAAATAATTTCAAAGCGTTGAAAAAAAAAAGGATGGGGTGGGTTGGGGGGGGGGGCAAATTCAGTTAATGAATGGAAGTGATGGGATCATGATCATGACAATTGTTTTGATAAAACAATACATGGAGTGAGAGATGATTAACACTTATTAATTGTTCATGTTAAGTTGGACTTATAAAGCATCTTTGTTTTAATAACCTGGTATCATCTAATGACTATTCATCATATATGACACAATCTTAGTACCTAAATATATATCACAGTGAGGCTTAATTAAAGGGTATCAAAACTGTATCTAAAAGAAAATACAATTTTGTGAACCCCAAAAAATGCATTTATTTCACATATCTCCTTCACAAACATAAACATGCCTGATGTGGATATCTCCAGCAGAGTGTGGATTTTATTAATGAGTGATTCTAGGCTTGATCGGTTGCAATCATAGTCCTGGGAGTTTCAAAGGTTCCGTAACAATGGTAAAACGTAACGACGACCGAATGTAAACTGTTCTTTAATAAAAGACAACCCACCAAAGATAATTCCCTTTGAAAACAAACACCGCTCTATAGACTGAATTTTACGACTATAATGACCGATAAATTTTATTTGAATTTTCATTTTATTAAGAATTACCGTTAGCCAAGTAAATTGGGCGTGCTTAGCATGGAAGAGGCCTTTAAAGGAGTGAGATTTACCTGTGGTCATCAAGGACTATTATCACTGGTCATGCATCATATGACATCATCACACATGCCAAAGAGCTTTCAGTGGTAAAGCTCTTTATCATGGTAATTGATTAAACTACTTCTCCTCTGGTTCTTATTTTTTTTTTTTTTGGCTTCTGATATTTGGAAATGGATTGAGAAATGAGGGGTTAGAATGGAAAGTGTATCAACAGTCTGGTTTGAGAAGATAAATCTTATATGCTGACATTACTTGTCCCTTTTAAGTTTCTGGCAGTGGCAGTGTTTATATTTAAATTTCTAAATTTTGTTAGAAGGCACATTCCTCACAGTAGTGTACCTAAACAACAGAAATGCAATTAATCTTCCAGATTTTGTTGTTTGTGGGGGAAAAATTAGAGTATACAGTTTTTACACTCTGATGAGTCACAGGGACAACGTTTTCAGTATTGTCACAACCAATGTATGAATGATATTCAATTAAGGGCTTAATTACCTACAAAAGCAAGTGAATATTGTCTGGTCAAGTTTTAGGAGCATGTTGAACATTATTTTGATATTTGTAGTGAATATTTATTTGAACTTAAATCATAGTGGTATGCTCACATTAAGCAATTTTGCTACATTCATAGTAATTCATGTTACTATTACAGACGATGGCAGGGATAGGAAGGGAGAGGGGGCTTGCTAAATATTTCAAAAGTTTAAAGTTTCTAAATGACAAACAATCTTTAGTACCTACAGTAGTAAGAAAGAACAATGAAACAACCTAATTATTGACTTAAAACATCTGGCTGTCTTAATGAATTATGTGTAGTATGATTATCCACAAGTATACTCACTCATAATCACTTGTTAAATGTGTGTTTTAGTTATTTTAATTGTAATTATTTCAACAAGAAGGCCATTTAGCTTACAGCAACACAATTTTATAGGTTTACATAAAGAAAATGGTATTATCTGTATTTATAGCCACAGTGTGTGTGTCAAGACTACAACATGGGCAGAAAAACTAATTAATACATTATAGAACATGTACAGTACTAAACATCTGAAACAAAGACACGTTCTAGAGCCACTTTCCGACATTCCTACTTTTCACAATTTCGACAAGCAGGAGCTGAAATAAAAACAATCCATTGCTTTTAGGGTTTCTTTTTCTACTGTTCAGATGATGGTATTCTTATATCATCTCTATACCATAATTCCAAAAGAAGACAGCCACAACTATAAATTTAAGTTGCCTCTCGGCAGTAGAGTACTAAATATGTCCCAATGTTACTACCGCCAGTATCAAACACTATCAACATATTAACAAATGACAAGAATTATCATGCAGCAGCTGGTCATCATCTAAAACAAAAGAGAGGAATATTTTAGGAACACGCTGTCTACCCTTTGCCACAGAGGACCTCTTGGGAAAAGGCCACCAAGATTTCAAAATTCATGTTTCCATAGATGACACAGATATCATTGATGACAGAGTTTTAAACCTTCAGGGAAGATGCCTACCCCTCCCCCCCCCCTCCCTCAGGAGTATGGATACCCCGATAGCAGGTAAGTCATTCATCTTTTCCTAATCAGTACTCTTCTCCTTTGCACATGTTATATAAACATAGCTCGTTATATACAATATACATTATAACATTTACAGATATAAGGTTCACTGACCCTTGGCAAGAGGAGACAGACGGTGTTTTGTTTTTTAGCCCACTTTACTGATGATGATCATTAAATACAAATTTAAGGAGTATCATACAGGAAAGTTGTACAAATGCAGTCTACATGATTTAAGTTGGAAGTTTACCCTTCTTGCATCAAGGCCTTCTGACATACAACAATTAACACCTGGTCATTGGTAACTTGTCACACCCATAACACCCAAGTGTTTTTTCCATTCAAACAACGTCACCCCTCCCCCTCCCCCCTGGGAATTGCAGTGCAGCTTACATCTACGCCTGCCCAGTACCTTGGGGGTAACCCCATAGGGTGCCTTCACAATTGCAGTGCATACAATAATGCAAACCACAAATATGGACCGTACATCACATAGATATCAACAGTAAACACCAAAATTACACACTTTTAGAATACAAAGACAACAATACCAACCTGTCTGATCCAGTATGGGTAAGCAGGAATTTTCTCCTTCAGTACCAGGAGCTGGTAGATCGGTACACACGGGGAGTACCTCCCCTAGTTCATCGGCGTTACTGTCCACATACTCATAAAGCTCCGAACAGATATCAGTCTCAAGGGCGGTGCAGTCATCCTGACAAAGGCGATGGGTCACAACGTTTGGGATCTCCTGGCAGAGTGGGAACGCCGTAAGGCAGATGGACGGAATGATATTACGAAGGCATGCGGGAGAGACGTTATCCATGGTCTGGATACGGGATACAGACTCTTCCAGTTCGCTCTCGATGGTGTCTTGGTCCCTTTCACCGTCGACGTACACATTCGAATCCTCAAAGTAATCTCGACAGAGAGTCCCATGGTACCTCTCACATTGTGGCGATGGACTGCTCAACTGGTAATCACTGTAGATCAAAGAAATTTGTAAAACTAAGAAATATAAAAGTAGCTATGAACTTTTATCTCATGTTTTGACATTCAATACCATTGTACTTTGTTGATCATACATCATTGTATTCTTACAACATACAAGTTTCTTCTTTTTTTTGACAACAATAATTTAATTGGTGTGTTGAAGCATAACTTCAACTTTTGAGGCCACTAGTTATGGAATATCAAATAACTTATCCTATCGACCTATACCCCTCCCCACCCTAATTTTGATGTGAACTTTTAACCATAACAACACTTCTAGTCTCTTTGCTTGCATACACCCTGAATATAAGCTATAAGACACTGGATTTCTGTGATGGTCTGACCATTCTTGCCTTCACGTTTTATGATATGATATATCACGACACATGTATCTTAGTCCCACTAATTTTATATGTCACTGTTTCAAGTACTGATTGGAACCCATTGCAAGAACCTGTCCAAAATCAAATTAGTCTTTGAGAGTTAATACTCAAAGAAAACTAGGCTTTGAATGATTTTTGTTGATAATTACCTGAAACTCTCTCTGGATATAGGATCTGTCAAGAAAACAGAGAAAAGGATCGTATAAAGTAACTGAAATAAATCTGAACATTACTTTTGAAGAATGAATTATGAGCACCCGTCATGAATAGAATACATATAGTAATATTCTTGCTTTAGATACTTGATTTGATTTCATCAACTTTTCACTGTTGTGAGTAGATAGTAAAATCCCAAGGCAATCTAGCTATTAGCTTGACTCAATCAACTTTCATTTCAAATAA
Source organism: Apostichopus parvimensis (assembly GCA_000934455.1). NCBI lineage: Eukaryota > Metazoa > Echinodermata > Holothuroidea > Aspidochirotida > Stichopodidae > Apostichopus > Apostichopus parvimensis. Next base: position 42,567 of record KN889912.1, read on the forward strand.
TAATGAACTGAACTCTCATCCAAAAATCTACAAAACTACCGATTTGACATACATTGTTTACACCACCATCGGCAAACTATCGGACTCGACCCAAAATTAGGTGGCGAAATGTTTCCAGTGGGGGTGGTAGATATGGATTTTCTTCTAGGCATGATAAATTGTATCTAACTTTTTCTGATCTCAATGACAATTATCCGACTAGTATTTTTTTCGTTTTAAGCATCCCTTGTCCCTAGTCCACGCTAGCCTTCAAGCATTCTGAGCATTGATTCTGAGGGGTGCGGTCTGGTGGATCTGAGGGGTGTGGTCTGGTGGATCTGAGGGGTGTGGTCTGGTGGATCTAAGGGGTGCAGTCTGGTGGATCATGGCTCAGTCCTCATGTGGACAACTGGCTCATACTGTTATGAAAAGTGTCTGTGTAACAAAATATCTTGGATCGAATTAATGGCTCAAAAGCATTCTTTTGATGACCAAACAATCATCTACTGTAAGTGATGTCTAGCTAGGTATAGCTATGATGTCTAGCTATGATGTCTAGCTAGATGTCTAGCTATGACATCTAGCTAGCTATGATGTCTAGCTAGCATTTCCAATTTATACTTTGTTAAGTCTGGTGAAATTATCGACTAAATTGTCATGAAAAGGCTAGTCGCTTTAATGACGAAAGGTTTAGTTTTTGGATAGCAATTATGCAATTATGCAATTAAACTAAAATCTGCTAAAATATAGATCTGCATTAATGTTTAACTTGACAGAGAGAGCTCAATAATTGAAACAACAACATACTTCCTACAAATACATGCCTAACTTAAAATTTAATATCCATGACAACTGTTCTTTGCCAAAGTTCTGCAACAATGGTGGATTGGGGAGATACTAAAACTAATTTGAGAAATACCAGCAGGACATAAAATGTGTGGGAGCACATAATGGAGTTTGCCTATCTCATGCAATCAGTAGCAGAACAAATACCAAACTGACATATAGATGAATTGGCATCAATTTTGTTTGTCAAAGGGAAAGAATTATTATCAAAAGTTCAACAATAGCTGTCTGATAATTCTGGAATCATATCAAACCCCTGTTATTTCTGTAGACAGATCTTTAGAAGGGCAAGGTCATGAAAATAATTTCACTGGCACTGCAAAAATTTTAAGTGCAAGAATACAGCTAAATGTGGTTGCTATGGAAACAAGAGTGTGCTGGACACTTCATGCTAATGCAAATATGCCAATTGAAATGATAACTCAATCTCATTTTAAGTTTGCTTTGTGAAAAGTTCTTTCTGTTTAAGCTCAAGTACTTGAAAAATTAGAAACATGTTCAAATGTATTGCAACAACAAAAAATCTTTGCATTTATCAATTCACAAATGAATAGCTTTAAAAAGGCATCAATTATAGCAAGAAAATATGCTAGAGGGCCAAGAAATGGTCATTCATGTTCTAACTTCATCAATAATTTCACTATCTAACGTTTGCCTTCCTCTCACTAAAGTTGGTATAATTTAACTCCTAAAGTTCTAGGAATTTAAAGAGTCACAATTTTAGATTCATATATTAGCCATTTTGAAGAATCTAAGATTAGAGGCTATAGTTACAAGATTTAAGCCTTTTCATTTTTGGAATAATTATTTGGATGACCTTTATACAATCTGTTTAACTAAATTGCTTGTATACTGACATGCAGAGTCATTCCCATGAGTCATTTTAGAGGTATTTGAGCTGAAAAACATTTATGATACTAGTAAAGACTTGCAACAAATTACTGGTGAACAAAACATGAAAGAAAGATTGCCAAACAAAGATCTGCCAAATTCCTGTTCTGCATCTCAAATCACAAACCATAGATGACCAGGTATACCATTCACCTGTAACTCAAGAAGGAAAACCAAGAAGAGTCCGTCCGTCATTCCATAACTAAGACCAACTTTAGTAGGGATATCAGTGGATGATGCCAGTTAAAGGGACTCTGTAGTGACCCAAAAAACATGCTAGATATAACAAGGCAGACCCCTATGTTTTCTAAACATTTCTATACTACATTTTGAAATTTGTTCTTAATTACAAGATGGAAAGACCACAAAACTCAGAAACTACTTTCATGCTTAAACAGTTCTGGAATTATTAAAAAGATGGTGATGGCAATGCTTTATGAAAACCATTCCTTTTTCAGACAATCACAATATTATATTGTTGTCATAGGCTGTGTTGTCTACCATCACAAAATATTCATTTTGCCTTCAATTTATGGTCCACTTACAAAATTATTCAAAGACAATACATATTTTTATTTGAATGAGATAATCAAAATAACCTCTGACAAAAGAAATGGCTCAGAGAGAGAAGCCAAATATAACACATATCATATACAGTCCAGGAATTGAGATTGAATCAAAATCATTGATAAGTTTTCTAGTTTAACATTTGGCACTGTGTCTTAATACTGTAAAGAAGCAACAGAAAATCTGAGAGGAAAAAAAACTATTCTGTTTAATATCAATGAAATGTTTGTATACTGTACCAGCAACTGAAAGATTTTTAATCAAACACACATTTTTATGCAAACATGACACAGTTTGTTCTCCATCTATATCAATCTATTAAAGCATCATATTGCTATATTCTGTTTATTTTATTCTTTGTTCTTATTATTTATCTGTAAAGAGGAATCTGAAGGATATAATTTGCACAGTTATGCACAGTAACAGACATTGGGAGCTCAAGAAATTCAGACAACCAGTACACAATATACAAATCAGTATGTGCATAAAACTGTAGAAAACCTATATGTGAGCCTTAGCAAGGTAAACAAAGTTAACATTAATTATCTATGGATTTTTGACATGTATGTACACAAATGAAGTACTAGAGTATGGCCGATAATTATTGTTAGGATTTTCATTTATTTTTGTAATTTTTAGGATGCAATATTTTTAGGCTGTATTATTTTTTTAAGCTGTATTCATTTTAAG
>KN889913.1:4890-24344 GCA_000934455.1 Apostichopus parvimensis
CATCTGAGTCTAGGAGATGTTTATCTGCGGATGAACAACACCAGTCAGTCCCTGCAGTCTCTAGATATAGCATTCTCCATCTCTAAGAAACTCAAAGATAAAGAAAAGGAAAGTGATGTCCTCATCCAGAGAGCTCATGTAAGAGAGATAATGCTATTTTAACCATGTACAAATATAACATTTATATTTTTAAAATACACCATGTGCTCAGAAAAAGTCTTACTGTATGTCACACGTTCCGACAGTTGCTTAGCTATGAGATCAGGAGACATCAAGATTACCCAGATTAATTTAATTTCTAAATAAATTAAAATAAAGTAAACCTGTTAGCAAACTGCTTATCCACTAGAGAGCCTGTGTAGGATGTGTAAAAGTAAGTTGGCCTGACGTTTCGATCCTAGCAGGATCATCTTCAGAAGCTAAATGACAAGTAATAGTAACAGAAGGGACAAAAACACGCACAGAATACAGACAGGTTAATGAGCATGATGAACACAAAGAGATAGATGTAAGGGGATTAGTAGACAAGGGATGGAGAGAAGAAAGAATAAAAGCAACCAACAGTGGAAGAGGAGAGGTAGGAGATAAACAGTGGAGGGACAAAGAGAGGATTAAGGGAAGGGGGTAGGGAATAAACTGGAGAAGGACAAAGACAGAAAGGTGTGGAGAAAAATTGGTGGAAGAGAGCTATGAGAAGAGGAGTGAAGAGGAATTCTGTCCAATTAATGCCAAAATAAAGTCTGAATGGACTCTTTTGGAAAGGCGAATCTGATCATGTGATTGTGGAAATGATTAGTTTGGTTGAAGAAAAATCTACTAGAGATGGTTTTTTAGCTAATGCAGGAACAATAAAACTGAAACAAACGTCATACTTTTTTTCCCCGCTTCATTTAGGTTCATTTTATTCTGGGTGAGTATGCTGCTGCTGAAGGGGTGCTTAGGAGGGTTTGTGCAATTGGAGCCATGAAAGTCACAGAGAAGCAGAGTATTATCGATCAGATCAAAGTAGGTGAGCGAAAATTTAATCATCTCATCTGACCGAGTCGTTATGTCCCATTTGAACATAGGCCCGTTTCAATTGTTCTCAAAACTGGCTGGACAATTTCAGTCATTTTTGAAGTACTTGGGAAAGGATTCAAAGTGCCTTTGACAGGAGAAAAGAAAATCCAAGCAAAAAAAGAAAAAAATTAAAAAGAACAATAAGAAAAATATTCAAATCTTATCTGAATGCTTAAAACTACCTGTCTTAAGTTAATGTGATCTCATGCTTGATTTAAAATTGGAAATATTAACAAGAGTTATTTCAGTTGAAATCATGGTTGATTGGAACAGTTTTGTTCAGAGGGGAAGGAGGTAGGACAGACCAAGAAAAAGTCTCAGCAATTTTTTTCATTCTCCATTATGTACACAAGTTTAGACAATCTCTTCTATGCAACTATTGCCAGAAGATATGAGTGTTGTTAGAGACATTCTTCCCATCACCTCTATGAACCCCTTGCCAAGGCTTCCTTGTTTTCCCTTCCCCCCACTTTCTCTCTTTCATTAGTCATTTATGAAGAAGAAGAAAAAAAGAGATGTTATTTTGTTTTTCATTTTCATCAATTTATTTTCTTTTTCCGATCAGCTAAGAAATGTTGCAAACTTCAAGCAGAGTTGAAGACAGCGATGGAGGAAGTTAACTTGAAGAGAGTGATGGTGATACACGAACAACTGGGAGACTGTTGTTGTAAGGTTAACATATACAGAGAAGCACTGTTACATTATAATAAACAGGTAATAGTTTGTTCCAGTGTGGTATTCAATATTCATTGTCTGTCAGTGTTCAATTGTCCATCTCCATGTTTTCACTCTTCGGCAACATTGTAGCATTTTGGGTTCTCCCACAAATTTCTTGCAATTCTTAATTTCTAATTAGTTCACAATTGTTCTGTTCCAGTTTCTGAAATCTTAGAATGTCTTAGACACTTCTTCTCATATCGGTAGTAATGACATGTAAAGTGAAAGTTTGGTTCATTTGTCCTGTTGAGGTTATTATTAAACGGCATTGTTATGTGAGTCTACTACAGAATATCACTGGAAATTGCCAATAATAATTCAAATCCTCTGTAAAAGATTAATGTTTTTATTATTCATTTCTGTGACCTTACAGCTCTTCTGATAAATGAATCATTTAATGATTCGTTTCTTCTTCATTGTTTTTTCCAGTTGGAGTGTGCTTTGACACTACAGCTCCCTGATGAACAGTTAAGTCCTATCTATGTGTCCCTGGCAGCTACCTATGCAGACAGTCAACAGTATGGAATGGCTGTCACCATGTATGGCAAAGAACTACAGCTTAGAGAAGGAAATTCAAAAGAGGTCAGTATATTGCTGCCACTGTGTCGGCTACAAACAGAATGAGTGTAGTGTAACAATTAGTGTTATAGCACTGTACTCAGTAATAGTCTCTTTATGCTGCCACTGGGCATGCAAACAGTAATGGTGTACCGTTACATCATGTATTAAAGCACTACAGACAGTAACAGTCTAGTGTGCTAGACTGGTCAGTGGATAGCAAGGGTCTTCAATATGCAGCCCACGGACCAAATTTCGAAATGCGTAAAATTTTAATCAGGCCTCTCAAAACTCAACTGAGGTCTTGCACTAGTCGGTTGTACCGACCCTAAATGACTATGGCCTTAACATCCTACCAGCCTAAGCTGCACATTGCATAATCCAGGTCTAGTCAGATTTTGGGTCCTGTTTGGCACTTTGGTTAAGCCAGTGTTCTTTTTGGAACCGTGGTAGAAAATCACTTGAGAACACCTTTGTGTACAACCATGTATGGCACCATGCAATTTTGTCTGTAATCAAAGATGTTATCTTCATACACCTCTACCTCATGCACTATATCAATAGACAACTGTGACAATGCATTGATTTAATGAGTAGTTGGTTATTATTATTGTTTTAAAGACTCAATGTGTGTTTGCCAAATTTTAATTTCGATCTTTCCAGCTTACTGCCCTAAAAGTTCAGTGAAAATAACACCGTTCTATGCAATTTTCATGTTAATAATCATTGTTTTTATTGAGTTATCTGTCTTTATATATTTTGAGCTGAATAAAATTCTCCAGATTTGTTAACGAGTCCGTAGATTCTACAAACTTCACTCAATATTTGCAAGCTCCGCCCAAAAGAACATGCGCCAATCAAATCTCTCTGTTTTTTTGCGACCGTTAGGCATAGGACTTACGAGTGGACTATACGAGTATATATAGGTTACATTTTATGTAATGAACATGCTGATATGGGCGGTCGCAGTTATTTTACGGTAAATCGTTCACACTGTAAGGGCAACAGAAAATAAATTTCTTTCTTTCGATTGCGACAGCTTTTCTCCATTAAACCCACCTGGTAAGATAAGGTGACCAGACGTCCCCGATTTTCGGGGACAGTCCCCAATTACAGTGTGCTGTCCCCGATGAACAAGTGTCCCCGAAAATGTCCCCGATTTGTCAAAATGTTCAGGAATTTTGCAAATATCCCACATTATTAGTAAAATAATTGTAAAAACAAAATTTAGTCAAGTGTGCAGTAGCAGAACGGAACTAACCAGTATTTCAGGTGGGCCAGTGTTAAGGGGAAACACTGTTAAAATATGTTAGATCGATCTAGCCTAGCACTCTTTCGTAAAGTAAGTAAATTTCATCTAAGAAAAAGCTACATTTTTGAAAATAAAATTGATTTAAAAAGTGCTTCTAAGTATCACCATTTTACATCTAAGCACCTTAGGCACTTGAAAATTTTCAAAATTTTCCAATTTTTCCAAATTTTCCATATCAGTCACCCAATAAATGTCCCTGATTCCAGTCAGGCAAATATGGTCACCTTATGGTAAGAGTGCATTTAGAATAAGAAGCATTGAATCTGCTTCGGAAGTTTGTTTTCCGAAATTCATCAGCAAACACGTATCAAGGCTTTTAACATTGTTATTGTTTGACAGGAGTGTAAGACCTGGTTGAACGTTGCCGACGCACAGGAGAAAGCTGGTCACAGCTACGAAGCGCTTCAAGAATCGTACAATAAGGCATCCAAGTTTGCCCTCAAGGCAGGCAAACCTAAACTACAGGTGTGGCCATGATTGCTTATTTAGAAATTCAATTATGAATGTGACAGAAGTACAAAATAAAGATTTTTTTTTCATTTTCATGATTAGAGATAACCTTATATGTAAGAATTTAACCACATTGGCAGGCTTGAGGTTTTTCATAAAAGTTTACTTAGCATTGTTTACACATAAAAGTCTATGTGGATCATACAGTATAAAAAAAAAAAATCTCCAGTTTTTGGTATAAAACAGATTTTTGTGTTTCCTTATTACACTTTTCTGTCTGAAACTGTGGTAGCAGCTATATAAGTTAATAACTGATAGCAAAGCATTACAGACAAATTTAAAATTATGGATTAACTTTTGTTCTCTTGTTAGATCATTTATTTTTGTGCCGTTGAGTTTTGCAGTTGTTTGGTTTGGTTTATTATTTGTTTTTAAAACCTGTCATAAAAATGTCACCAAAGATATTTTTGATCACTCGATGATTCCTGTATCCTTATTTCTCTTATTTCCTCTCATCCCTTTACATTCTTCCTTCGTTTTTTTTTTTCTAGCGAAGAGTATTAAAATCTCTGGCGATCGTACAGGAACGATTCGGTCAAGCTAGCGACCTCCAGGCGACCAGAGAGAACTTGGCTAAATTAAAGAAAGATTATCGGCTTGGATCCGATAATGACAGTCTGAGTGAGGAAGAGGATCAGGTACCTCTGGCAGAATTGTCTGACGAATCAGAAGAAGATATTGAAGCATTAGGTGAGTGAACGACCCCAGCCCTTTAAAATAAGGCAGGTTTAATTAAACACTACATGTATGTGTGTATATATGTGAAGCATGGTATTAAAGGGGTAGTATAATACTCCATGAGTCGATTCTGAGCTGTGGGGAATGAGTTCGTAGTGTAAATTTTAAAGGTAAAAAGTGGAAGTGTTGCAGAGTCTTGTGTCAAGGACAAGTCTACTTACATGGCTTTTACAACAGTTGTAGTAGAATGAGATATGAGTCACTGATAGTGGAATTACTCATTTTAGGCAAATGTAATTAAATCACTTGATAAAGGCAATTAGGAGACTGAATTTGACATCTTTTAAGGGTTTAGTGTACTCCAGCAGCCAAGGATAGGCTGTTTAGAAGAAAAAAAAATGAATTGAGTTTGTGAATGTACAACAGAGTTATAGAACCAGTTATGAGACTCAGAGGAGACATTAATTATTGTTTTATTAATGCAAATGTAATTAATAAGAACCAGATAAAAGTCAAATATTGGACTACAAGCTTGAGACACTCTTAGGGGTAGTTTACTCCAGAAGTTAACATATAGCTGTTAAGAATAATTTGTGTGTGAATGTGCAGGGGAGTCATATAAAACGACTTACAAATCTCAGAGGAGAAGTTGATTATTTTAATCGAATGTTATTAAAAATCAGTAGATAATGGTTAATATTTGGTATGAGTCTCAAAGCAGATTTAATATATTTAGTGTTTCATCTCTGTAAATAATTTTCTATTTAAAATATTTTTAGTTCATGATAATGGCAACACAAAACGAGAAATAAATAAAAATGCTGGCATTTCATCTGCTTCTTGCAAAAGGTTTATTCCCCCCCCCCTCTCCCCCAAAGAACTGAAAGTGAATAGTAAGACTTATTTGATTTTATCTTTATAAGATCTCTTTATGATTCTTTTTTGTTATCTTTTTTTTTTAATCGGACTAAATATGATATTTGTCTCGTAGTGAATGGACCTGAAGTGAAGAGAGAGAAGAACTCGTCAAATTTACAGGTTAGTGTTTTCAACAAAGCAGCGTCGTGTGATTGGGAATGCAAACAAAATAACAAAAACATCTGGAAGAACCATGCAAACTGTCTTCCATGAAAATATTTGTTTGAAAATGTCAAAATATTATACCTTGTCTTTCTTTCAGAAGTCTCATTCAGAGGACATTCTTAACAATTGGTTGGATACGAATGAGGAAGAGATTCCACAAGAGCCAGTACGCGTTCGCATTAAGCTGGAAGCCCTGGACCATTCAGGTACGTATCTATGGGGCGCTCATCTTCAATAAACTTAAAAGAGAAACCTCCCACTTGAAGGGAAAAAAAAAAAAATCTCTTTTCTTGAGTTCTTGCAGCTTGCTCTGACCCACATTTATTTGTTTTAATTGTTCTCCCCTATCCTTAGAACCATTTGGTGACCCATTTACTCCAGGAGTACCTCCAGAAAAATTATTGGAGCTCCATAACATTCAGATTAAAACAGAGCCTGCAGAGGAAACAGCGACCTCGGACTTCCAACAGACAGTAGACCAAACCAAAGGTAGATGGAGCATCAAAAGTAAGAAGGGTAAAACCCTCATATCTAGAAACTCTCCGACCAAAGCCAAGAAAAGGACGCTGAGTGACTCCCATGCGAACGACAAAATCAAAAGGTATAGCCCAAAGCAACCCAAGGGTAAAGTAACCAGACAGAAGGACGTACAAGACGACCCTCTGACCGTCAGAGGGAAGTTAATCGAAAAGTACTACACGGGAGACAGGAACGTGGCCAGGAAGTACTTTGAAACTAGAGACGAGGCCGATGGCGCTGGGACTTCAGAGGACAGAGATGGGTCCAGGGATGACATCGGTGGAAACCCTGTGTCCTCCTCGAATACCGAGGTGCCCCTCTCCGAGCCATATTGGGGTCACATGTCCACCGAGGAGCCCGGTGTATCTCCCGATAGTTCGCTGCCAAACCCGCCAGTCGAAGAACGGATGCCTTCCATAGCGTTCGTTCATCCTCCTCAGAAGTCGAGGATGAGAGTGAGAGTCCGGTTTAAGAGGACAACATATCTCGTAAATGTTCCTCGAAGCTCTATGTGAGTATACGTTTTCTTGCTTGTGATTATTTAATCTCCACGAACGACTTTTGAAAAGAACTTTGCCACATATGTTTGTTATTTCCCTGTTTTTCAATCTCATGGTTGATTCTTATCTTTGTTGTAGTTTACTTTGCTGTGGGTTTTTTTTGTGGGTTTTTTTCCTTCTTCTTGGAATGGCATGGTGTATTAAATTAATTGAATATTAGTATTAATAAATCTTTTGCATCTCCAACCTCATCCTGGAAATATGGTTTGTTACGAAGCTAATGAGGATCTGCTGCGATGCACAATTCCTCCCAAGTCAAACTTTGTAATGGAAAATGTTTGAAGTCATAATCATGGTTACACTAACCGAAATTTGACCTTTTATTATAAGGTCACATCAAAAACCATATAGCCAAGGGTCATACAATGGAAGAAAACAATTTCTTTAGATCATATATGTTTTGAGATGTTGTTTCTTTTTCTCCTCTATTTGACAGACCTCCATTAACTTTCCAGTGGTTAGCTGATCAGGCTGCATTAAGGTATCAGGAGTCACACGGACTAAGACCAAAGTTGTCCTTATCTACGACAGACTGTGCCCTGATAGCAGCTAGTGACGTGGTGTGCGATACTCTCGCAGACAACGAGGAGGTACGGAACCGCAATTGAGTAGAAATTAGGAGATAATTCATTGACAGAGATGATGGAGTGCTTAAAGTCAGTTCTCTCTACTTACAAGGAGATCAGGGAGTCCAACCAAATTTGTCATAAAAAAATCCCTCGTGAATATCAATCATTTTCAGCATTGTAGGAAAGAACTAATCATGTGCAAAGCCTTGGGTGACAAATGTGACCTTTCAAATATGTAAAAATAAAATCATTTGATTTTAATTGTAAGCAGCATGTCTTTCTTCCCCGGTAACATTCTACTCCTACCCTGTAGATAAATGACAAGGTCTCGTCTGTATCTCAGCTATCATAATTTGAAACATTCAGTTCTGTGATTACAGGAGGTGTATGAGAAAGGAACGGAAAATAAGAAATATCCATCATTTGTGGGCGAGGGACTTGGGGTAAATGTTACTTAACTATCATTTAGCAAAAGTAACTGTCACTAAAATCAGACAAGAAAAATCCCATACTGGAATTGAGAATTGGATCTCCATGCTCCCTGATGAAAAGGGGGCGCATGAAATAAAAGAAAATGAGCATGCGTGGTTGAGGGACTTGTTAAAATTTAGCAAAGGTAAACCAAAACTCTGAATTAAAGGGGGAGGGAGTGGGGGGGGTTAAGCCACGACAGGCCATTGCAGTTTGAGAATCGTTTATGAATCTGACCGTTACATTTATGGTATTGTTTTTTTATTTTCAGGTGATTGCTAATATTGATTCATTGATTCCAACACCTTCACAAGAGAAATCTCCACAATCTACCAAAGCAAGTCAAGGTAATGTAATACAAAAAGATGCAACCTTTTTTTTTTAGATGATTTGTTTTTCGTTTATGTTGGATTGATATGTATATCTAGATAGAGAATCAACTGAAAAACTTGTCCATGCTACCATTTCTAGTAGGCTTGATTATTCAAACTCTCTTTTATATGGAGCAACCTTGTCACAACTTGTAAGATTACAAAGGATTCAGAATACAGCTGCTACACTGGCTTCCAGTTAAAGCTTGGATTGACTATAAAATTCTGATATTGGTGTTCAGGGCATTGAAGTATGGTAAGCCCGAATATCTTTACAACCTTATCCAAGAGCGAACAACGGATAGATCTACTCTTTCCCAATACCTCTATCAACTTACTGTTCCTGTGACACGCACAAGAACCTTTGGTGATCGCAGTTTCTGCTATTCCGCCCCGCACTTATGGAATTCGCTGCCAGTCCATCTGCGGGAAATTGATTCACTTGAACAATTCAAACGTGCTATTAAAACTTACTTATTTTCTAAATGCTACACACATCTGTAAAGCGCATTGAGCAACCTTTAGGTTGGATTCTGCTCTATATTAGACTAATTATTATTATTAATTATTATTATATATAACAACGTCTACTTTAAATCCATTTGACCGTACGGCTGGTCTTGGTTTTAGTGGTCGACTCATCACATTGACTATTAGATTCTGATTCCTTGTTTTCCCAGGTGACCAGTCATCCAGGCTAGGAGGATCAATAGCATCTGTTGTTGAGACCCATCCTCTGATGCCAAAGCCCGTCTCTCTATTGATCCAGGAGCAATGCCAGCTCTCTGTTCAAGTTCTCTGTCTCTCCCAGAGTCACATCTGTGACGAGGGCATCGCACAACTCGCCGACATGCTCCAGTCTCTTCCTCACATCACCAGGATCGACCTAGCGCACAACGCTATCACTTACAAAGGTCTGCAGAGTCTCACTCAGATTCTCTTCCCAGAGTCGGAAGAACGTTCGAGTCAATGTCACCTTGAGGTGAGTGTCGGACCCAAGATGTAAGAAAAGTTTGGGATACTAATAAGTGTTCGAATGTGTTTCGTGTTTAGTATATGTGATACATTCACTTTTACTGAGTGGATCCTATCATAAGAACATACCTATCTTCAGAGGTAATATAAGAACACATTGCTTTGGACATTTTACAATAAAATTTTTATCAGTTGCATCATCAAAATAAATGCTTTCATTTTTTTTGGCTTCTTTCACATCTACACAGAATTTGAGAGACCTTGTATTAAGTCACAACCCTCTGGGAGATAACAGTGCCCTCTATATTGCCAATCTTGTAAGCCACTGCCATAAGCTTAACAAGCTTTACCTGACTGCCTCTCAACTCACAACTCAGTTTGTTATGGACCACCATGCAGTCGTCCTCCAGACTGCATTCGAAGGTAAGTCTGTAACACTATATATACAGAGGTCTTACAGAAGCATCAAGACTGATCAATGAAACACTACATATACAGAGGTCTTACAGAAGCATAAAGACTGATAAATGAGACATCGTAACAAGGATGCTTGTAAAACTTAACGAATGAGAGCTCGCCTTGATCTCAGCTTATGTACGCAGACGACATTAGGACCCGTTGCCATGCCAGCCATCCCATTGAGCTTGTGTATATCAATGTAGGCTTGTAGTAATCTCATGCAATCTGTGTGTTACCAACCTGTCTGTCTGTGCATATGGTTGGATCACTACCGACCTTTATCTGTTTGGAAAGAAGGGCAGGATAACCTCCGGACCCTTTTTGCTAAGTCTCGTTGGTTACTTGCCCATATACAAAAGCACAGTCGTAGGGCGATCGTTGAATCGTGAATGGTTTGATCGTGTTCTTTGATTATTCCTGAAATGATCTTACCAGAGCTGGATTGGAGGTGTAGGTATCTATGTTCTAGTCTTTGGATGTCACATGGGTGGAAATTGTGTTTAGTTATGTAGAAGTGTACATAGATGGCTTGAGCGGGGAACAATTTTCCCAGTATCAGCAATGCCAAAATGCTATACAAAATGGTCATATTGCTATTAAAATAATTGTAAAGATGTATAGCAATTTTTCTACATAGGAACTACAGTATTCAATGAGAGAAAGAAGTCCAGAGCCACAAAATTTGAACACTAAACTATTCCCCGAGTGAGTAATTGAGTACTTGGTTAACAGAATTGCTCAGTTTCTTCTTCAGTCTTGATAATATGAAGTTGCCTAGCGATAGACCTAAAATTATTGCAGCTGATTGGAATTTTGACGCATGTTCGTAGCGCTACTCAAAATAAATTTGCAGCCTTGTAGTTTGCTTCTCTAAATGGAGCATTAATTACTGAAACGTTTTCTTTTCATTTAATTGTTAACATTTCGTCGAAAGACACTTGTCGATGATTTACGTCATTTTCAGACTCCAGAAGAGACAGTGCAGTACTTCCTTTTTTTTTCTGTTTTTGCTTTGTTATTTGTAGGTGCTCCTAATCTCCAAGTCCTGGATGTATCCCACAATGCATTGGGATCAACTGGCATCGATATGCTGATGAAGTTTTTGAATCCAGAAATCCTTACGACACTGAATTTTTCATCAGTACTTGAAGACAAAGATGCAATGAGCTTGTGCAATCATATAGCTTCATACTTTAAGGAGGTAAGTATACTGCTAGAATGTTTTGTATTTTTCATCCACGTGAAGGATAAATCCAATGAGCCTGTGAATCATATAGCTTCATACTTTAAGGAGGTAAGTATGCTGCTAGTATGTTCTGTAGTTTTCTCAGTGTGAAGGATAAATCCAATGAGGATTTAGTGCTCAAATCTGTGCAATCATATAGCTTCATACTTTAAGGAGATATTAGTATGCTGGTAGTATGTTCTGTAGTTTTCATCCATTTGGAGGATAAATCCAATGAGCCTGTGTAATCATATAGCTTCATACTTTAAGGAGGTAAGTATGCTGGTAGTATGTCGTGTTTCATTAGTAGATGCGAAGTATGATTCAATGAGTTTGTGTAGGCATACAACTTCATACTTTATGGAGGTTAGTATGCTGCTCGTATGTTCTGTAGTTTTCATCCACGTGAAGGATAAATCCAATGAGCCTGTGTAATCATATATCTTCATACTTTAAGGAGTTTAGTATGCTGCTAGTATGTCGTGTGTCATTGGTAGATGCGAAGTATGATTCAATGAGTTTGTGTAGGCATACAACTTCATACTTTAAGATTGTAATTGTGCTGGTAGTATGTTACCTTTTATCAGGAGCAGATGGTAGTTTACCGCATGCTTTAGTTATTATAAAGTTGCATACCTTAAACCAGGTGAGTAAGTAGTAAGTATATATATTAATACCTTGTTCTGATGAGTGTTTCTGTAACCACCCTCCTAGCAGCTGCAAAATGGGGAAAAAAAAACCTGACAGCTTTCATGTCAAATATTAATGCTGACTTAATCGGCACTCCATTTCAAAAGCATGATGTATAATCATGGATTGTTGCGTAATATTTCTTTCTTCATATTTTGTTTGTTTCTAGACCCAGTGTGCCTTGCATACATTATATCTGGAAGGATGTTACCTCAGTGACAGCGACATGCAAGCCCTATCCACGTAAATATAGATTATATATCACAGCAACCCGTAATCGTATCGCACTATGTATGCTAGTAATGTTACATTGAATACAGTGTCATATGCAGGGAATAAAATCAGTGTTCAAATTTTGCGTGGCAGTCTTACAGGCACTGAAGTTTGTCTCTTATACAGTACTATGGTTTTCCTGTGTACAAAACTGATTTCCAGCTTTGCAGTGGTATAGCAATGTTGACTATCTTGCATACCATCTTGCAATGCGATGCTGGATAAATTATTCCCCGATTGATTCTATTGATAATGTTTACATCAATAACATCACTATCCTCAGAATCCAGAAATCGGTCCAAAACAAATTCAAAAGGTTGAAAATTAACACTTGCTTTGAAGAAAAGAACAACGATAACGAAATATGAGACTTCACTTCAGATTACGGAAGCAAGTGTTCAATAAACAGTATTTTTTTCCCATATTCTTACCATTTTACACACCTATTACATCCGTCAAAATGGTAATTTTCAGATTTTCTGACGTTTTGGTATCTGATTGAGTCGTTAATGTGAATGTCCCTTCTAGGCTTCCGTATCAGATAGTTCTTTTCTGTTAACATAGATTGATACATAATGGAAAGCTGCCACACGTGTTACCTAATTGAGATGCAATTTTATCTAGATTAGAAAGTAAAGAACATTCTCTTTGTCTCAGTTTGCAAGTTCCACTATTTGAAAGTTCTCCATGCGGGTTGTGGAGGGGGAGACAAGTGGGTCCTGTGAGAGGAAGCAGTCCAAAGCTATTTCTCTCTTTCATTTCAATGAAAACTGACATTAGTATTATCGCGTGAACATATTTGCCAACTGAAAAAAGCTGCTATTATTCCTTATAATTTGTCGACTTCATATGAAGAGGGAAATAGGTGAAGAGGGGATATAAGGTTGAATGGCAACATTAACCCTCCCCCCTCTTCACCCACCCCTTCCTCCACACTCTAGTAGTATTGCCACTGTTGTTTGGTGTATTTTTGTTTTCTAACCGTCGCCATGGTAATTTTCATCTCCAGATGCATACCATTTACCAAGTTTTGGCAGCATGTAAGTCTGTCTTCCAACACTGGCATAACTAACCAAGGTCTCGTCACTCTGTTGAGAGGATGGAATACTGCCGGCTGTCGAGTAGGATCGTTAGACGCCTCTCTCTGCGGGCTGGTATCCCTGCTGGGGCAGGAACTCATCACGCTGCTGATAAAGTTCATGACCTCGACGGACCAATCTGAAGGCTGCATGACTACTTTAAAGCTATCCAATAATAAATTGAGTGACAGTGACCTGGAGTTGTTGAAGAGTATCTGGCTGTTAGGTCACGGAACTGCTTCCAGTCTGCTGATTGAACAAATGCAAGCAGTTTTCTCCACAGATGGGGAGAAATCAATTTAAATGGTGTTTACCACAGGTGCTGTAATAATCATGTTTACCTGTGTGTCGTAACTAGTGAATAATCGTGTATTGAGAAAACTGGCTACAAAATGGCTTTAATAGATATCTAATTAATACAAATTTCTACCATATTTTAAAGGATATTGTAAGTTAAACACAATCATTGACTTACTCAAAGACAGAGATGACCAATGAAAAATGAACCCAAGTAGCTCACAATCCCAAACCCCCCCCCCCCCCCCCCCCCCTCTCGCCATTTGTGAGATATCGCTGTTTCTGTAGGCCTTTATCAAGGACAGGCATATTGATTGTCATGAAAGGATACTCTGCTGAAGGTATGGAGTTAAAGGAACATGCTTTGTTTGAATTATTAAAATTGATAAAACAATGGACTAATGTGCACAGAGGATTGAAGTCATCATTAGTCACTCATTCCATGAGATTTAACATATATTAAGGATGAATATCTCGGAAACTGAAATAGCTAGATAAAAATTGCTATGAGGTTAATGTTTGTTTTTCTTTGGACCTAAGTCATCCTATTGCGTTGAGTTTAACTGAGTTCAATGTTTTCGTACCATTCTCAACCACGAAAGGGAAAGATCAGGTGAAATCATAAACGTAATCCATTTTTCTAGTCCACCAAACGTGCACCAGGAATTTCAGGAAGAATGACATTTAGGTGTAAATTTCAAAGTGACTAAAGTTGTGGTGTACACCATTTTCTGTATTAGATGAAATGGCTAATTTTAATGACTATCGAATTTAGGAAAAGCCTAATGTTTTTAACCACATTTAGCCCATTGAGGGATATCAAATCATACGTTTAAGAATTAAATATGGCTTTGTCAGATGTTGAGTTATGCACAACACGATGTTGAGTTGAAGTTAAGTTGATGTCGAGTGACGCACAACTCAATGTCGAGTTGATGTTGAGTTGTCGATGTCGAAGTATGCACAAGTACCATTTCTTTAACTCGAGGTTGATCTTAACCAAGTAAAAGGGAAACAGGGATATTTGCCATCCCTCCCTTGATAGGACAAAAACAAACAACTAACAATTAATTATTTACAATGTTATGTATTTGAGGTAGCTTAAGTTGTATTTATAATCCAGAAGGTCAGTACTGTCACTGTGGGCATGTTTAAATATTTTACTACTACTTTACATTAAATTATTTTTTCAATGCCATCTTTATTCAATTGCTCTATTTCATAATTATTTAATGTGGTGGCCTTCACTGGCAAAATGCTAGATTTGTCTGCATTGGTGATATCAATCCATTTAAGATGTTGGTCTGTAATTTCAACAAGTTTGACCTCATCAGAAAGAATGCAAGTAAAATGTGAATTCTCTCCTTATCCAGCATGACAAATATTATGATATATATACCACATCATATTTTACTACACAAACTACTTTGTCATATTCAGGACTATGCTACTGCTGTTGGCAAACTTGGTGACAATTTATAGAAAGCCTTGGCTCACTGGACTGAAACCTTGCAAGGACTTAAAGCTTGCAAGGACTTAAATCTTAAAATGCAATTCACTGCTGAACCAAAAATCATCTTGAGTAAATATTCTGCCTAACTTAATGAAGGCTGTTTACTTGATAGTTTAGTTGCTGGATATTATGTTTTCCAGTCGAGAAGGATTTGAGTTGACACAATATTCATTAAAGGAAGGATTAGCATTGTTTATCTCAAGAAAAGTTTGACAACTTGTCACAGCTTTGGGGAGGGGGAAGGGGGGGGTGGGAGATATAAATTGAAAGATTCTTCCTACCCTGTAGCAAAAATTGACTTTTAAAGGTATCTGCAAGAAAGTGTTTATACCAAACTAGCATACTATAACTTGTGTAAATACATGTTTACAATACATAGAATATAAGCCTAGTTTGAATGCATTACCATTGAGTTTACAAAAAAGCTGTAACGGTATTGATGTCTGGAAAACGGTTGTTTAAGTACAGACCAAAAGAAAGGAGGTAGATATTAACAAAATAATTAACAATTTAACATGGTATATTTTTGTTTCAAGGACCCCATGAATTGTACCTACATTATTTTTGGATTATGAGTAGTGACACATAATTGTGTTTCCTTTTGTGTTATCCTTTTGTAGACAATTGAAGTGTAATACACGATTCCTCTATTCTAATAATGTGTCTGTCGTAAGCCTATGTGTACTTTGCATGCATATTACAGTCAATTTTTAATTGCATTTTAGATTGAACATTTTGCTTGTAAGTAGTATAAACAGTAGTGAGTAGCTACTATCTTATTCTTACTTATTTTAGACATTTGTATATAGAACTGTGCAATATTAGAAGGCTTAAGTCTGTCAACTAAATATAGTTGTCACTCTTGTATCAATTTTACTTTTTCATCTAAATGTTCATGGTGCTTCAATACACAAAATAAAATCAATGAACTTGTTTTATATTTTATTTATTTATTTTTTTTCCAAAATAACTTTCACATAATTGTACAACCAATTTTTAGTGCACACCAATGTGTAGGTGAATCAAATATTGATAATTTTCACCTTTACCGAATTTTATAAAAGCATGATAAACAGGAGCTGGGCCTTAGCAAACTAAAGGTATTCATAGGCACCTGACCTTTGGAACAGAGACAAAAAGATGCCTTACCGCTTGTTAATTAACATAAGGAGATTATGGAGCTGGTTGTTTTTTAATTTTTTTATTGCAAGTTGGTAAAACAATCCAATTTTATATATATCTAGGATTACTGGATTACCATATTACTTTAGTTGAAAGTGGGACAACACGTCCTGTGGGAGGGGTGAAAGGAGATGGGGTGACCCTTCCTCATATCACAAAATAGTTACATAAATGTAAGTACTTCGTACAACTTTATAGCCCACATCACAGTGTTTTCCTGCCAAGCTTGTGGGGCTAATATGATGCCATCTATCATCATAAAAGATTATATCATGTTTCCAAAATGGTCACGTATAAAGTTCTTACAAAGTGATACTTTTTAACGTCACAAAGGCATAAAAAATTGGGGGAAACTTAGATTGTGTTCAGGACAAAACATGTTTCTTGCCAAAACAACGACAACTGACTAATCCTGACGTATGGTAGTCCTACATATAGCTGTTTACTAGATTGCCAATCGACACAAACTGTTAGCTACCAGCCATTTCTTCTTGCACATGCATATATATGACTGCTTTGTGAAATAACTGCCTTATAAAATACAAGATATTAGTAGCAAAACCAGAGTAAACAAACTATGGTAAAGTAGTATAAAAGAAGTTGTTATGCACACAGAATGGAAAGTGTAATTTCTATATTCTACTAAAACTGGCTAAATAAATCAGCTATATAAAACCAGCTACATGAAACTGGTTATATAAAACAAGTCATGACAGCACCATAACATTAATTTTCACTCTTTCAATGCTGCAGTTTGAATTATCACCATAACAAAGTATTGATACTATTGCACTTCAGCGTCAGATTTCTCAAATGAGATTTTCCATTGGCACAGAATCTGACAATCACATGGAGGACAAAAATATTCCGCACTGCCACTTGAAAACCCAATCTCAAATTATTTATAACAACATACTCGGTCATTCGAAGGAAATCAGGCTTTTCTTGTCTTTGTTACTTCACCTCTATTTCAGTTCACTTCTCCTTCAAGCGTGTTATATTTTGAATGCTTCAAAACAGCACTCACTCTCCTGTTGCCAGATGCATTGTTGACTTTCATAACAAATTCAACAACTTTGCAAAATGAAACATGCTATCATTAGTCATTCACCAAATGGTGGAAAAACTTAACATCATTTTTCTTCACAATCCATTTCTGGCCAGAGTTTTGTCTCTTTAAGTGGATCCAAACCCAACGGTTGCAGACAGAGACGAGGAACACTCCGTTGAAAGCAACAAGAAGATTGCCATCATAAACTCATCTCCATGACAACTCGTATGGATCCCTTCATGTGTTGCTCTCCCTGGACTTTAAAGCTTTGTACTTCTGTGTCTCTTCAGGGAAGACATTGCTTAATTCGTTAATCAGAGCGGATTTGAATTTCTGTTGAGGAGAGACAGGCAGAAAGTTTAGTGCTCTAATATATTCATGTATGTTAGCCTATACTGCCAAGCCAACTAAACTGAGGATGACACACACAAGTTTTCTATCCTTGCTTATGTCATGTTAGAGGAGTAGTAAGTAAGGGCATGTACTGAGTATATACACCCACCCTAGGTAGTAGGTACCACAGCTCAAAAGAATTAGGTTTACAAAAGACTGCACTAATCAATAACTTGTGATTTAACTATTTCCAGTTGTAAGAAAATAGAAAAGCAATCTTAGCTATTAGCGTGTCCTGACCACCAGGGACGAATACACCATAGATCTACTGTCAAAGGACAAGTGGATTGAGAATTTTTATTCCATTTTGCAAAACACAATTAACATGGACTCAAACTGCTTGGACTTGTTTTGTTTTTTTGCATGATAAGTACAAATTATTTGTGAAGATATATCTCAGATAAATCAAAACAAATAACACCTCTACCATAACATATTTTCTGCTGGCTAAAAGTATTCTTGTATCTCACTTACACATCATAAAGATCGATGTACCTTCTACATCCCAGAATATGATAGGAGTCTTAACATTCATTGATTTTGAATAAGAATTTTGGACTTATGATGTCCAGCTCAAATTTGATAACAATTTTAAGCTTTACCTTAAATGCTTCAATCTTGCCCTTGACATGTTCGTTCTTGATCACGGCTCTCTCCATGCAGTCCTTTGTGTAAAGCTGAGGATTCCGGCCCTGATCAACATATCTGCAAAATATAGAATTTCAAATGTTCAGCTAGTCCCAAAACCACTGAAGTATATATACTTTCCTCCTAACTTTCTAATTGCAAACACAAACACATACAGACACAAGCTGTAAATAACTGACAGAGCCAGGTAGGTCATTATCACTTTCACAGTGCATGAAATATTGTTGCTATTCAGTTTAGGTGAGAGAAATTTCAATTACAGTCCCATGAGGACTCTAGGATTGTAGCTAGCATGTGTCTCTAAGTATCAAAATAATTTGATAGATTTTCCCTGCAGCTCATTTAACAGTTAAAATTTTCATAGTTATCTTTGTGTTTGATACCAGTCAACCCAAACTAAAATTAATACCAAAAGTCTGATAGCAACATGAACAAGTACTCCACCTTGGCATGTTTTGGATTAAATTATTATCAGACAGATAGCTTAAATGCTTGTCTGAAGTAATGGATGTATAGGGAGACATAAGGTTCATAGTAGAAGGTGGCTTTCTAGTTTCCAAAGATATAATATATGATAATTAATAAACTTATTAAACATGACTTCATTAATCACTCATCAATAGCTAGGTTATCTTTAGCTAATCTCATATCAGATTAAGTGTACTTACTGAGATATTAATTCAAGGGGCACTTGTGCATCCTGCAAGCAACTCTTACATTTCTCCAGTTCCTGAAGCCCGGCCACGAGGGAATGTCTACAACAAATTGGGAAAAGCAACATGATCATCAATTTGTGTCTGTTTCATTGAAAATCAGAACCAACGATACCAATATAGGATCTGGTTAACCAGCCCAACTGTTACTACATCATGTGAAGTGGTGAAATGATTGAGTATTCAAACAGACACATGTTACCCTGTGGGAAAATACTGGATACCAAAAGATACCAATACAATAAAAATATCACAAGGCTATACTTTAAAGTTTAAGTTTAATTGTCAACTGCATGTAACAAAATATTTATAATGAAGAACAAGCTACATCATTGTGTCAGTATGATATGTGGTAATGTCAATGTTTTACATAATGAATATAAAAATTCCTACTATCCAGTTGTACTCATATTAAGAAATGATAGTTTATAGAAAGACTAGCTGAAAATGTAATGCTTAGCTTAGTCCATCAAAATTCAAACAGAAATCATGAAATTGGACATATTTTTCAAAAAGGAAAAGAAAATATAGGTACATTAAGTTTGTGGG
>KN889913.1:26740-40820 GCA_000934455.1 Apostichopus parvimensis
TTCTAGAGGAGGATGCTTACCTAGGGGAGGGGGGGGCGGTCAAAAAGAAAGTTTTGCTGACCATTCTTTAGTGGGATGATAGATACGTGGGGGATCCCCCCCATCAACACACACATGTTGCCTCGCCACTGACGATAACTTTACGCTAAGTCAAGTAATTAGTCTCGTCAAGAAGCATTTTACGGCACCGCAATGATAACATTCCTTTAAGTAATTTTAGCATGCTAATAATGACGGATATATTGAGTGATATTTCCACTTTAATTACTTTCCCTATATCATATAGGTCTATCCGTCTTTCTATGGAACATAATTCAACATATACTTTATACCAATAAAAAACATAATGATTGTACAATAATTATTATTGAGAGAGATCATATTTCTCAACATCAGGTCAGTCCCCTGCCCCCACCCCACCTCACCCAACCCCTACCGCCCCGTATTCAATCCGTTATGAACTACTTAAAAATGGTCGTATATACATTTCTATAAATATTTATATTTAGGATAGACAATAAGGAATGATACTAAACTTATCAAAGAATATTTTCATAAGTTTAAAAAGTAATACAGATAACACATAAATAAAGGCTGACTTTAAAAGCCCCATGGACGTACACACTAAATCACAAAAGTGATGCGGTCTCTAAGTCTAGATAAAAGTTCTCACTAGCTAAACGCTACCCATCACTGGATATCTGACAAGTTGGCCTGTCATGGCACTATCAATTTCCGTACCATGACTGAGCAGATTTTTTGCTATCAGAGCCAGAAGTTTTCGCCACTTGTAAAGAAACCTCTTCACTCAGTAGTTAACAATTAAGTACGCTACTCCTGGGAGGCCTGTAAAGGGGTTTAAAATTGCCACAATTAACCCAATTTTTGCATCACATGTACTTCATTCATGCTCTTCAACAAGCTAGCCCCCCCCCCCCCCCCAAACAGATCCTAATTGATACGGTAACAGGTCAAAAAAAGATGTTCTCCTGCTCCTTTTTGTCAGTTTTCCTGAAGGAAAACAATCGGGCATATTGATATAGACTCTAATAGGTATATGCCACCTTAAAGGTTGACCCTCTAACTTTCAAACGCCGATGGTTTTATAAGATTTAATCTTCTGTATTTGTCTTTGACAGTGAAGACCAAATAATGGGAGAACTTGTTCTTTTCAGAACACTGTAACAGGAGCTCTTATATGTCTTCGATAGTGTCGGATCAGCTGATAAGATTTGGTAAATGTTTTCATATAGGCCTACATGTCATTATTCAATATAGCAATACACAGGATGTTGTACGTGTGATATACTATGATTTCCCACCCGATTCGAAATAAAGGTAATTCATTCATGCCAAGCATTGATAGAGGGATTACCTTTGACCATCAATGCGGCTTGTGTCATCAGCCTGCACGACGGTAACCGCTTTGATGACCATAAGTTAGATAAAAAGAAATCACTAGTTATAGGATTAAAGGATTATAATGTAAACATCGGTGACAAGATGCTAATATCTCGGCACAATGCTCTAATAACCGAGTAAGTGTGAAACGGAATAACGGCGGTCATTATAACCATTTTAGGGCCGTGCCTACAGAATTAGGGAACACATAAAACCAAACGTTTACATTGAACCCAACTACACTTCACCATCAGCCTCAAGCAATACCGTTCCTTTCGATTTTGACCGTGAAATTTCCTAAAAGTTAACGCAATGGATAAAATTTCTCACGAAATTACCAACGTTGTTGAAGAGGGTGGCTTTCTGACCCCACCAGCGTCACCTGTTGAAGAGAGATCCTTTCCAGAATTTGCAGCTTCTACGGGACAAACTGGTAAGCTATATACGGCACTTTGTTAAATGTTATTTATTTTATATTAGATATTTAATTATATTTTTAAAATAATATTCTATAGAGCCTAGGCCATTCGCAACACAGACCTGCTTGGGTAACTTCTTATTTTATTACTCTAATCGCATATGTTTTTGTGCTTTAAAGTCGCTTCACCCTCTATATCCCTGACTAGAAATGATACTTCTCGCTGCCACATGTATTCTATGCTTTAAACTCGCTACGAGAGAACAAGGAGTATTTAAAATCGTGTAAAGTAGATCCTCTTCCCTAACATATAATTTTGCGCTCCAAAATCGCTTGAAAGGCGACTAAGAACTATCTACAAGAGCTGCAGCTTATGGGACCCTTACAGTGCACAGCTTAAAGTTAATAAATCATCCTGCCGCTTTTGACATTTTTGAAACGTTGTTCCGCTAGTCTTAAAATCGCTTAACATCCCTCTTGAAATACGGTGAATGTACGACACTTGTTATGTAGGCTAATGTATATTGAAATTTTGAATTTCATGTGAAAATTAACATTTTCTTAAATAAAAATTTGGTTCACCGACGAAGCGTGTGTGTTCGGAAGGGTGGTAGGACGTATTCACTAGCCCCCCTAAATTTTCCCGTATATGTGTACACTTTATTCAGGTGTGTTTTTGTACATCCAAATATTCTACCCCTACCCCATCTTCAACTGTTTGCTCCTTTCCGACATCCTTTAGACCTTTTTTCTCTCACAGGCTTATTAAAGTAAAAATAACGGTTTAAGTTTTATCTTAAATCTTAAAAATTAATTGAGCCCACATGTATATCAGTAGTTCAAATAAATACGATAATGGTCACCTAGAGTTCAACTATACCATATATCTTACCAAGCTGTGTGTTCTAAACATTAGGGTTAAAATGGTGCCTTTGGTTTTGAAGGGTCAATATAATATGATTCTTATAGTAAAAGTTGGACAAGATTTTGTTCGTTGGAAGGATAACATACTTTTGGTCCTCCCTTCAGTAAGAGGAATACTATTCGTTCAGGTCTAAGTTATGGAACGCCAAATTTGGGCTTGTTTGTGAACTCTCATTTAAGTGGCAAAGAAGAAATATAAACATTTGATCGATTCTGATCGATCCACAATTGATCGAATTTGATTACCTATTTATCAACTTTTTGACAACATGGATATTCATTTGCTAATTTTCCTTTTTTTTTTTTTTTTTAGATTCTATTCAAAATATCAATGAAGTTATCCGTACGCCACAATCGTCGCCGTCGAGTAGTTCTGAAGCAGAACGTGAACATGAGAACGCTGGACAACAAAGTCGGGGAAGATCTGTAGAAAGCAGAGATGTTGGACGACGTCGTAGGATAAGCAATCGTGTACGTCATTTCCTGTCTCTGAGTCCTGCTGAAACAGCTGACTTAACCGCGGTTACCGGTTTGCCATCGCCAGTTGTCCGTGTAAGTATAGTCGCATATTCAAAATTATTTTGTTACAACTCACGTTAAGTTTAGTTTTCTGCGGTATATACCCATTTCTGATGGCTCTGTGAACATTTTGTTCTCTTTCTCTCGACTCTCTGCATGTTTTGGTCTTATTCCAGGGAGTGTTTCACAATATTGGCATGTTATGTGATTTCATCACGTTAAATGTTCTTCCATATCAATTCGCTATACTAAATTTGTGGTTAACACTATCTCAATGTAAAAGTAGATCAAATTCCACTATATTGACTAGAATGTATACCATTCATACATAACTATCATGTGGCTCAGTTTAAATAAAAATATGATTTAGTCTTAATGTGATAACATGAAATATAAAAACAAAATTGTGACGTATGAGAAAGGTCACGTGTGGGACATTTTTTTCCTTTCCCACAAATGTTGTTTGCCTTACGAAAAATATTCCATATAATCCCTTAACAATGCTATCAATAATTATATATTATTAGGATTTTGAAATTTCAGAATCCCAGGGGACCATAGCTTGCATTTGCCCACCACAGGACTGCGCCAAATTTTATAGCAAGTTATGTTTATTACCATGCATATGTTCACGATTGTCTTCCCTCCGTTTCTTATCTACAGATGTTGTTTGCCGAGCGCAGATTAAGGCAGATCCAGCGAAGGCTTTCCCGTCAGTCTTCCGTAGTCACCGGGTCCTTGATGACGTCGAACCTTCGTAGTCGTAAGAATAACAACAAATCTGCCAGGACGAAGTGAGTTGCGAAGCCAAACGAGAAAGATACGACAAAATGACGTCATCCACGCAAAGTGAAGAAGAGCCCATGCGCGTTGCCAGGGGTCGTTGAGACGAGTTGAAATCGAACATAATTATATTGCCATCATGCTTGCTTGTACATACAATAAATTGATTGTAAATATTCCTAAATCAGATAAATAAATGTTGCAGATAATGAAGTTGCAGTCTTATTGATATTTCTTGTAATGTTTGTAATTAACTGTAAACTTGATGACTGTTATAGTGTGCGGGGAGGGGGAGGGGTGGTGATTTTTGTAGTTGGGTGGGCAGAGTGGGAGGGAGGTGTGTATATAGTGAACACTTTGGGAAGTTTTTATCCGTCGATCCTTACAACTGATTCTATACGTGCAGTGACGTGTTCGTTAGCAATACGAATGGTTTATGGTGACCAAGGGGAAATATTTATGACATAGTCAAACAAT
The DNA here is from genome assembly GCA_000934455.1 of Apostichopus parvimensis. Classification (NCBI taxonomy): domain Eukaryota; kingdom Metazoa; phylum Echinodermata; class Holothuroidea; order Aspidochirotida; family Stichopodidae; genus Apostichopus; species Apostichopus parvimensis. The sequence continues at coordinate 31,263 of KN889913.1, forward strand.
ACATGCGGTCATAATAATCGAAAATCTACGCAATAGCACATTGAAAGTCCCAGTCAAGTTGGACCACGAAACCAGTCGGGACCATACTTCAGTCTAAAGAGTTTGTTACAAGTGGAATTTTTCTCCAAATGGAAGATTTCTTTAGTTGGTAATTACCACCCCACCCCCCCCCCTATCACAATGTCGGCGGTATGTAGTTCCTCCATTTTAGAGAAGTCACCAAGAATGAGCTTCGGCACGGAATCTAACTACTTGTTCCATTCCCAATTCCCAGTCCCCTTGTAAAATTAAACATATATGCTCCATTGGTGTAAGACCTTCTGTAACTGTAAACACTGGCGTCGCCAATGTGGGGCCTGGGGGGGTGGGCACGTGCCCTCCAAAACAAAAATCGTGCCCCCCCCCCGATGCGATTCAAGTGATAAAAAATACTGAAACAAAAACTTTTTTTACAAAGACGAAACATATTATGTTCTCCGGTAAAACTTCTTTCCACCGACCATCACAATAATAAACCAGTTGTTTTCTCACTTACAAGGTCACAAATTTAAGGCCCGTCGTGAATCGCTAGTTCTTAAACTTCACTATACTACCCTGCATAAATTTCAATTTTCAACACTGTTATTTAAAAAAACATTATCAAAGCAAAAGAGTTAATTTCCATATTTTGTATAATTTTTTATCCGCCTCAATTAAAAACATAAATGTCAGACAGACTAAGCGCGAAAAGTTTTGAACATAAAGTTACTTTAAGTTGCAAAATATAGCACCACATTGGATCTAAGGACCCTCAATTAAAGAAAGTTTTATAATTTTATACACTTCACCAAGGCGGCATTCACAAATAAACATTGTGCCCCCTACATAAGTGCTGTACCCCCCCCCCCCGATTGAAATGTCTAGCGACGCCACTGACTGGATATATCTGGATCCGTATAGAGTTGAGGTGGCCCTGCACATAACGTCTCATATTAGAGAAAGCTTTGTTTCTCTATATCTATATAAGGAGATTTATGTATTAGGGTCGGTATAGCATAAACATATAATAAGCTCTAAATTCTGAGTAAAACTCATGTAACCATGCATGTGCCTAAGTATGATACATTATGAATAAAAGAGCATGCAACGACAGGTGAGAGGAGAACACGATGGAATCCCAAAATGGAATCTCATTTATAAACAGAATAATTATAAGAAGCAAACTATAGAGAATCATTTGTTGAATTCTTCCTCTGGGAAAGGTCCGAGACTAGGCCTTTTCAGTACATAAAGTTCTCTTGCCCATAAATGGTTAAGTCTATCTCACACCAACGTATAGAGCAATACACAGGAAGTTGTTAAAAGTGGTATATTTTGATAATCCCATCCTTTCTTAATGACGATTGAATTTGTGAAAAGCATCAAGAAGAAGTAAAAGACAGAAATAACTAGATCAAAATTAATCCTCTTTTACCCAATATTTTGCTGTCATGTTTATGTAAGCCGGCCCATAGCTCTATTACTGAAACCGAATTTGCCTCAAAGTAATGGTGTTTATGTCTACAAAGCTTAAAATCCTAATAAAAGATATATATAAAATATTTCGTATGTTTACCCAAGTATTGCTGAGTTTATGGAAGATATCTCCCTCCCTATAACTCTCTCCACACTATTTTGAGTTGGGTCTATGGATATAAATTACTTCCTTGTCCAACAGACTCAGCACACAGACAAAACCAATTGCAATAGCGCCACAGTTAAAGTCAGTCATGTAGTTGGTCCATTTTCTAATCCACAAAGCATTTGTGAAACATCAGCTGCGTTTCACGAAAACACGACTATTGGCGAGTTCAGGGAGTAATATTTTGCAGTCTGAGATGGGTAAGAAAACTAAATATTGTTTAACGTGTAACATTTATTAAGTCTTCTAGTTATTTATAAGCGTTGTTGTTTGTCATTTCTGCCTGTTAGAATTTGTAGTTATTGTGTTATTGGGAGGATGTAGAGGAACGAACACGCCTTCTGTGTGGGCCTATTTTATGTATACATACTACAGTTACACTGTAGGTTCGCAGCAGCTCCGGTAAATTCGCTGTGCTAGCTCAATGAGTAGCAGCATCAAAGCAACTACTGTATGGCCTACATTATGACTGTATGAGTAACAATTACTAAACCGTCTAGCCTATATATGCAAGGGTTAGGCGTAATAATATGATGATATGCTGTAATCATGAAAAATGCGCCAAATATGACATTTAGGAAAGTTTAAAGTGATGTAAAAGTGCATTCAGTCAATCACATCATAATCTTTTCTACAGTTAGTAACGTATACGTTAAAGTAGGCTAAACCTTTTGAGTAATGTTACTAGTTAGGCTATGTAGTACCATAGCCTATCATAATATTAACATGAATGAAGAAGCATGCTGTAACTTAACTGTTGTTTTAAGATCAGAATGGGTTGAACACTACATTATAATCTTGCAGTCTAAAGAAAGATTGCAATTAATTTGTAGGGAAGCTGGTCACTTCGCCCAACAACCATTTCGCCCAACTGCCGTTTCGACCAACCTTATCATTTCGCCCAACCAGCATGGTCAGTTCGCCCAACCTTGCTGGTTATTTCGACCAACATTGATTAAATCTTATACTTCAATATAACGGACAGGGATACTTCTATGGGTTTGGTCAATTTAATAAGGAAACATTCGGGAATTGTTAATGTTACGGGATACGATCGGAATATTAAGGAAACTTGAAATCGTGGTTACAGTCGGTAGGATGGATCAGTGTTTTAGGGGTTAGGTTTGATAGGTTTTTATGGAGACCAATTCCCCTTTGTTTGTATAATATTAGATTAACACTATGTAGAACTAGATTAACACCTAACTGCTGTGAACAATACCCTTGGCGGACTTGAAAAACGCTTGACTGAAGTCATCAAGCAGAACAATTGCTGTGGATTAATGACCCACGAACAATAGGCCTCGGATCAAAAGGATATTATTCTGACTGAATATGAGTAAAAATATGGTTGTTAGAAATGACCAACAAGGTTGTTCGAAATGACCATGCTGGTTGGGCGAAATGACCATGCTGGTTGGGCGAAATGACCATGCTAGATGGGCGAAATGGCAGTTGGGCGAAATGGTTGTTGGGCGAAGTGACCAGAAAGCATTTGTAGTAGTTGAACTTGACAAAGCCTGACTACAACTTACAAGTAGGTATAAAATAATGGGTGACTCACTTTAGTATGTAATAGATACCGTGGAATTTGAACAAGTTGTCCCTCATGTGGACTGACTAAACATTAACAACTTTAATACAAACAGGTCTGTTTGAACTTTGAATCAATATAAAACATGGAAAAACGTTCTTCAACCTTCCGCTCCCCTTACAGTTACTGTTAGGACTGTAGCAAAAATTGTTCCAAAGTTGGCTTTGTCATTCAATGACTTATAACTCATCCCAGGTGCAAGATTGAAAAAAAACTAAGAAAACAACAAACTTTTGATTATAAATAGTTATGCTAGGAAACCGCCATTGTTTTCATTTCAAACACTATAATGTAAATAGGTGATCGCTCTATATCTTCTGTGTTCTTGAGATACAACCATTCTAGTGAATGGAGTGTGCCGTATAGTGTGTAATGTTATTGTGTTAAACAGCATCATTTACCATGTTTAGATTTAACAGCTTTAAAAGTCCTCTGCTATATGATAGGCATTGACCTATTTTTCTGCTACCCTTCATCATACTGATTCTCATTCTCATAGCAAGATAGAAAATACTTTGTGTTAATCAGAATATTTTGTCCAGTTTTATCAAACGGGTTTGACTACAAGCTGTGAAACCGTTTAACTGTGCAGCCTTAGATTGAAAGTTTGCTGGAGCATTGATACCTCCAGATTAGTTGTCTCTGTAACAGTTAGCCTAAATCAGCTGCTCATAGGCCTAGGGCTGCCTTTTTTTCAAGTTTGCTTAAGCATTTACACCTCCATATTATTTGTCTAGAGCTGTTACAGTTCGCCTAACTCGGCTGCTCATAGGTGTTGGCCTTTGTTTCACTCTCAGTTTATTCTCTATGCAGATGACACTTCATAAATGTGCTTTCTCTTCTCATGACCACTAGCCACTCTAATGGTAAATAGCATTAGTTTTGTAGTGTGTGTGGTTATGGACTTAACATACTCATTTTAGAGCAACTTGCACTGTGTGTAGAGAGTTTGTGTTAAAAATGAAAGGAAGCAAGTTTGAATGTAATGCAAATCTCTATACATTGCTGTACCAGTTTGAACATATACCACCCAAAAAAAAAAAAACTGGTTGTTCATGGTAAGCTGTTTTACTCTCAGTTGCACAATTATACAGTTTTGTCCAGTCTTCGAGTTATAAGTAGGCCTACAAAATTAATGATATTAAAATCCCTTCCTTGCAAATTTTAGGTTAACCTTTGAACCTGAACCTGATGTGGGTACTAATTCATGTGATCTTTGGAGGCATACAGTTTAACAGACTTGTTATAATGGCGTATTGAAGATTATTATATTAAAAAGAAGAAGACAATGACCGGGAATATTCAAAGTTGGACTTTTATGACACTTTGTGATCAGAGATATATGCTAAAGACCATCCATGGTATAACGTTGAGGCAGGTCATGAAAGTGTCACAAGGTTTACAATTTTTGTTGTAAAATGGAGACCAATCTAAAAAGAGAAAGTGAAAGTATTTTAGATATTTGTTATTTGTTACTTAGTAATAGGTTGGCAAGTATTACAGGTCTATTAATTTTGGCAATGTATACAAGTGTATTTAATGAGTGTGTGTATATTGTGTGTATGTTGGGTGTGTACATGATGGCCTTAATTGTAAACTAAACCAGCATGCTCATGTGGTTGGGGTATAACGAGCGCAGGAACCCACATCGTTGTGGTGTCGATCAAAATTCATGTGAGATCAGTGCAGGACAAATGTTGAAATCTTGAAAGCAAATATACAGTATATCTCTAGAAGAGCAGTTTTGAGATACCTTGTGAACCTTTTGTTTTTGTGTAAGAAGAAACAGTAGATGTGGGCAGAGGTTAAAATGTATCCATGTTGTTAATGTGAGCTATAAAGTATGTGAGCTATAAAGCAGCTTGGACAGCTAGACTGAGGTGTATATGCCCTATTTGTATGCCCTATATTAAGCACAGGACTTCTGAAACTAGGTCGAATTAATTCAGTTTAATATGATCAACAGTCGTCAGAAGGTATTAACTCAACAAAGCATACATATGTAGCTTGTTTGAAATTTTAAGCCTGATACATAGCAGGTAACCTTAAATCTATTCAGCTAGCAGATGATGGCATCTTTTCCACTAATTTTCAACCTCATTGAACTCTGATGAAAGATGTAGAGAGAATAAGTGGTGTTTATCAAATAACATTAATTTACTTTGAATCCTCTTTTTAAATGTTATGTCCTTTGATAACAAAGGATGGTGACAGGCAGTGTTATAACTTAGAACCGTTAACGCAGAGTCTCACCTTTAAAGGGCGGTCATCAATTTACATTTAATACAGTGTGGTGTTGGATTTCACATTTTTTTGTAGATGTTTTGATTATTTCTTTCTACACTAATAAGTATCCATTGACTTTGAGAGTGAACTGGTTAAGAGTGATGTGGAATGTTCTGTGTGTAATAAGTGACTTTGTGTCTGTAAGTGCTGCACTTAATAGTTTGACTAGTTCTGAGTTATCATGTAAATCATAAATAAAATGAAAGGTTACTGTGAACAAGCAGATTGACAGATATTAGGAGGCATGTAACTTATGTTCTTTTCTCTTAAATGATGTGTGGAATAGATACCCAACTGGTTTGTGATGGTTCTGAACATAACTGAATGTGCTAGTTTGCTTTATTTTTCTTCATGGAGAAAGTCAGTTCTTGTATTTTCATAAGGCTTCCATGTTTATTCATTAGTAGGGTTTGGTATTTAATTGAAATTGTAGTGCATTGGAAAATCCAGAACAGTGAAAAAACTTCCAGCCTCCATTGGGATTCGAACCTGGGCCTCCCGCTTTATATGCGGACACCCTAACCACTAGGCTATAGACGCTGATTGTATGTCCTGAGGTTCGAAACCGGTAAGGAAGGTCGTAATTCCACTGTAGGCGTTTGTCACCTGTATCGAACAATACTACTTCTAGTTCTAATTTTGTGACATATTTGCCTTATGCTAGAGATCAAACATGATGCTAACCAACTTGAAACAGTCTATACATATATATATGCACATATATGTTTATGTGTGTGTGTATGTTCTGGTAGAGCCAGCATAAATCTAGTATGTACTGTATCAGTTTTGAAGCCGTCCCTCTGGCCGGCCATTCAGTAGGATGTAAACACATTACATACAGTATGAGCACCAAAACAACAGCTAAGACACTAATCTCTCTTTCTATCACTACCCAAGATTTAGAGTGGAAATAGTGTTCACTTTAATGCCTGAACAACAAAGCTCAAGTTTCTGTTTGTGTATACATATTATTCTGTTCTGTCTGACAGGAAGATTTATCATTCCATCATGGGTTTTGTGATTTATTAGTAAGAATGGGGGGGGGGGGGGCTTCTCAGGGTCAGATTATTGTAGCATTCCTTCCTTTGGTTGTTTAGATAGCATCTTGTGGAGGAGAAGTATTATATGGCCAGTGGCTGCTGAAGTACTTGTCAACAATGATCTGTATAATGCTAAAGAAAGTAACAGGACATTCTACACTCAATCTTGATTTATCAACTGCGCATATATATTAGTTACATTAAGAAAAGAATGGTGCTGGTAATCTTGAAATGGTCTATCATTTGACAGCATAAATCATTTTATCAGTAAATGCTATTTGGGTTTAGATTTTCTTTCCCTCTTATATGTATGCAAGTTGGCAAGAAAGGACTGCAAGATTTGCAAGTTATGTCAGCAAAACATAAAGGAAACTAGCAAAATAAGATCTATTCATCTAACAAAGCTAGTGACCTTTGACCCTTATTACCCTTATGACCCTATACTGAAGCTTACTGTTGAATGTACATATTGAAAGGTCTTCTTTATTTTTCTTGCCCTCCCCGGTGAGGGGGGGGGTTGGTTATTCTTAGTCAAGGGAATATTTTAATGATCAAATTTATGCCACCAGCTCAGCTCTCAGTTTCCTCACCGGCCTACTGTAGGCTTCCCTGTGTATAAAAAATGTTATTCATCTTTAGTTTCTATAACAATTTGACAACTTCTTTCTATGTGATCCCGGATAAATTATTCGCTGAAATCATGAATATTCACACATGAGATGAGATCTACTGTATGTTGTTGCCACTGTTTGACCTCTCTTAATCAAGTTAGTATTTATTTAATCCTGTGGATATGCGTAAAATTTTGTGACTCACAATTGTAGCATACATGTACATAGTTTATATCATACATTTCAGAACCGTTTAGGCAAAATTTCATTGCTCTTGTATGAAATATGTTAACAATACTAGGCAGGTTTAATATGTTCCAAGTTCTGGCAAGTAGTAACAAAGTCAAGTTGAAAAGAATCTTTCATTTTGGTTTCTTATGTGTTATATTCTGGATATAGTTGGGGGGGGGGGGGGGGGAGCCGGATGGAGAAAGATATTTGTGAATAAGTAAGGACTGAATTCTAGTTTCTTCATAAGCTTATCTCTGGGAAATTCAAATGATCATCTAAGATGGACTAAGAAGGTTAGTTAAAGAAATTGTCCACAGCCTGAATCATCTACAAGAGCTGCATATGGAGCTACTTTACCCAGTGGCAAACTGTCGAGAAATAAACTATAATGTATGGCTACTGTGTAGAATTCTAACATTGTTTGGTTAGTTCTCAGCAGTGCTTTCACAAGCACCTAACAAATGTACATCAAGTTTCTTTGTCTTGGTTTGTTTCAACACTTAACGATAGTCAACTGTCGTTTTTGTCCAAATAAATGAGAATTTTTAAGTGGCACCGCTCCCTCCAGCCAATCCACCAGCAAGCAGTGTAAGAAGATTGTCATGGTATCTTGTATGTACGCATTCTCTTGAGGGATCTGCTCATGAATAATCTCTCTGGGCAAAGAGGTAGGCCTAGATTCTTCGTCCAAGGTTGCAAAGTTAGAGAAGCTTCTTTGCTGGCTCCCCTCTAGCAGTGGTGCTGCTATGCACCAGTGAGCACCCTTTCAGCGGTGTTGAATAAGCTCTGTGGTTGTCCTAATCTTGTTTAGAAATCATCACTGTTCAAAAGGAGCAAAAACTCTCACAGGAACAATATATACTGCATCTGTCATGGTTCCAACCTGTTGTGGGGTGTTGGCCTATTTTGTTGCATGGTGTTTGCATGGACATTTGATTTGTCAGTGTAACTTTAATAGCACAGTGTGAAACTGACACTGGGAGATAAGGAAAGTGAGAACCCCAAGAGCTATCAACTGTGTCAAAGCTATCGCACATACTGTACTCGTCATTTCCTGAATTGCAACAGGAAAAAGTAAAACATCTACTATCCGCAGAGCTAACAGATATCGTTGTCGCATTACACGTTCTAATTTGTCGTTTTTTCCATCATTTTCTTCCTCGACTCATCTCAATCCCTCGCTTCCTGTCCTCTGCGTGCCGGATTACGTTTCTGTGGACTATAATAACCGCCGCCCGGTTCGTCGTCGAAACGGACAAAAATGCCGACCTTCATCGTGGCCCCACCAGCTGTAAGTATTCCTGCAGATTATCGTCTGAGGGTGCTTTATTTTAGTAGATATGTACACGTATAGTATTATCTTGTGTAGTGAGCTGACCGCACTGAGAGCACTGGTTTACAAAGCATGGTTCATTCAGGAAGTGTTGTCTGTGTATATATAGAGCAGCTACATGCAGTAATCTGTCTTTTACTTTCATACTGCATGCAGCATGCTCATTAACACTTTTAGTATTAAAATTACTGTTATCAAGGTGGGTATGCTAACAATTAACAGAAGTTAAGGTCTTTGTGATACTTTGAATCTGAAGTGAAATAAAGTACCCATTGATAAAATCGTCAGAGTTTTTATATAGCTGAAGGACAGAAACCTAGGCCTGTTCTGTCATTGATAATAGAGCTGTGTCCATGCACTAGTTGAAGATCATAGCCAGAATTTGATCAACTACCCATATGGGTTTGTTAATATTTTTGTTCCTTCACATTTGAGAGACTTTTATTGGCTAGTCGCATTAATACCACAGTATTCAGAGAGTAAAAATTCCTCAGAAAATTTGGTTAATTTTCAAAACAGCAAAGACCTACCACACTTCTGTAGAATCTAGTTTACCTTGTCTTTATTTGCATGAAACAAGAAAAGGGCTTTTCTTTTGTAAGAGGCAAGGAGTTGCTTAATTGAAATTGGAGAGAAGATGAACAGTACTCATCTCATCATGGATGTCTCCCTACCTGTTAGTGCAATACACAACTATTGTTTGTAGCATTCTGGACACTCTTCTGTACCAGATAAAGCTTTCCATATCTTGTTTTTGAAAATTTACACTTTACAATATATACCACCAGTCTTTGTGTTACCCT
>KN889913.1:52073-76644 GCA_000934455.1 Apostichopus parvimensis
TTATTGAAATAGAAGTACACGACCCTAGACTACACTACACTTGTGTTCCACACACCGTTCTACAATACTAGACCTGCATAATCCCTGTTAAACCTCTTGCTTTTATAAGAGTTGCTTTCATTAGATGCTAATGCAAGATGGCATGCTGTGCAGGTTGATTTAGTCCAGGAGGTTTAATTCATGGGATTGTGTAACATGAAAGCAGAAAGAACCTCTGGTGGATGGTTGGAGAAATTCACTTAACGTTTTGCTATACAAAGGTTCCCTCAAAGTTGCCATTTTTTGTTGTTGGCAAAACTGCAAAAGAATTTATGCTTACAGTGGGTTGTTAATTTGACCAAATATGTGGCCTTTGACAATATTTACAGCAGTCTTTGATTTCAGCTAGAACTGTTAGCAACTATCATTTTGCTGTAAAGACCTATACTATACTGTATGTGATGGAGGACTTACCAACATCTTTTGTACGCAATGACGTGCAGTTCTAAAAGGAAGTGAAACCGTTGAGTTTCTGTTTGTAAATTTATCAGTTTAAATTTCTCTTACTACCGCAGTTTCGTGGTGAGAGTAAATAGTGTTGTTATCCATAGAAAGCACAGTGTCAGCATGAGTAAGGTATTTGTACAAATACAGGAACACATCAGACAGTCAAGCTGGCACTACAACAGTAGAACATACATATATACATACATAAATACATACACCATACATACATAAATACATACATGCATACACACACAAATCCTGGGCACCCCACATCCCAGGAAGAACAATTCACTGGAACATTGGAAGGTCACCATATAGTAGCATTCCTTGGATAGCATCTGTGATTGTTTTTGATGGTGTTATCAGCAGAATTTCAAACTGAATGTACCAGGAAGCTTCTGTAGAGTGACAAAGTGTAAGATACTAAGAGGACATCCATAAATGGTGTTGACTGAAGATTTCTACCCAAAGGGAGAATATTATCTATTTGGTGGCTTCTATGTGACCTTACAATGTATAAGTTGAGAAGGTTTCATATTTGTCAGGGGATTTTGTTTAAGTTCAAGCAGTTTAAAGACAGGTCTGCCTCTCCATGAGTTATGGCATTGATATAACAAGCTAAATATTCTTATTCATACTACACAATTTCTCTATGTTTACACTGTTGTATGCATCTTCTTGTTTGCCTACATAGCCTTCTCTGTGTGATTACTGCCACAGGAGTCGTGAACAAACACACACATTGTCATAATTCAAACCATATAAAACATGAAAATGTACAGCACATGGAAGCTAACACGGTCGTATTCATTAGCTGCCACAGTTAGTGACAGTGAAACTTTCCACGATGTAGACACACAGAAAACACTAAATGTTTCAATTTGTTATCATGTGTTTCATTGGTGTACAGAGAGTGTATAGAGACAGAATAGGAAATCAAAGATTTGCACCAAACCAGTGAGCCCACCACCTAAATGTTGCTTTCAAGGAAAATATTATGTTTGATCAAAAACTGATATTTGAGAATTATCCTTGCTGTATTCTTACTTCCTGCACTGTGTGTGATGCAAGCTTCCTTAGTCTTTTTATCACTACATTCCATATGACCTGTTGTTCTGAATTACCAACCATTTCCTCTCATTTTCAATCTACCTTTAATCTTCAGACTACATCCATCGTCAGTCTCTGTGTGTCTTGGGTTTCTGTCTGGAGGCAGATGATTCCCTACAGTACTGCTGATGGTATAGTTACTGTAGATTAGAATCGGAAGAAACAACCAATATCACTATACTTCTGTGTGTTGCAGTTTGATAAACAGTTACTTATGTACCAGCATATGGATTTATGATCATTGTATAAACATTTTCAATGTTTGCAGTTCAGAGTACTTGTAACTTCAGTTATCACCGAAGACCACAGGCTGTCTGGTTCTGGTTCTTGGTATCCAGTAACTCATGCATTCAGTATAGCCTACTGGTCAATCTGTTTTGGTAATCCACTCATGCCAATGTGTTTTAGTTACTATTAATAAGGCCAGACTGATTAATTCTTTGAACTATCTAATTTACAAAGCCATATGTTTCATTCATCTGTCGTAGTACGGTAGTGTTCAAGTCATGCCCCCGAACCCAGAAAAAATTAATTTAATTAAACTCTATGTGTACTGTATACTTCAACAATATTATTTCTATGGGTAGACCTTTGGGAATATTGAGCAACTCTTCACCTCCCTCTCACCATCCTACCCACCCTCACCCCCATCCCCATCCCATCCCACCAGTAGGAACAGAATCTCACCCACTTTTCATGTTCATAGTATTGGCCAGTCAGTGTATTGTTCGTGTCTGTTTACTGCTCATGTACAGACTTGACATTTACTAAACCGTATCAATGTAACAGGTTTGATGGTTAAATCCTGATATACTTGAGTGCATATACAGTACTTAGTGAAAGGTCATCAGTGATTCAGTACTATCTCCAAATTATGCTAGAATGTCAAATAATGGTCACTGAGGTTCAGATTTCAACATACATATTTTCCTGCCACCGTGATAGCATTTTGCCTGCCTCACTGAGACGTTTAAAATGAACCATTGTTTCCTCTGTCTTCAATATAATATGGACAATCAGAACCATCTAGATAAATACTTAAATTGAAAACTGTCTTAAAAAAATTTGAGCATGCTACAATTAGGAACCACAACTGCTGATGCCTTTGAAGTATTTCTGAGATCTGTTTAATATAGCTCCATGAAAGTTGATGGATTATATCGTGACTACTGGACAGCTAGTGAGACACTCAGGTACATACAGTAGTACATTCACCTACACTCAGTGAACACCCAGCAGACATTCACCTTTCAGTTCCCAACAAGAGAAGACCAGACAATTAAAATATCAAACATGTTGTTTAGTATAATTGATGGACTTAAAGTGAAAATTTAAAATCTCATTTTCTTTTAAATCAGACATAGATAGTGACATAATGAGCTTTGATCATATTTTAATTGATTTATGGAAAGTTAAGGGTACTATTTTTTTATGATTTTGTCATTAATTGATTTTATTAATTAGTTGCTATAGGTGGTGAAAGTTTGTTGAATTTAATTCAGTTAAAATGTCTAATCATTTTTCTCCCATTCCTCTTTCATCATCATAACATAAATAATAACTATGGCTTAAATACCGTATGTTTATGATGATATAGCCGAGATTTGGCGTATAATTTAATGTATGTTTATGATGATAAAGCCGAAATTTGACTTATTATAAACATTCACGTAGGGAAGACCAATTTGCTTCTAGCTTGCACGTCAAGTCAGGTGGTAATCAGGTAAACAGGTTTGGCACTGATGGGATTTGTTTTGAACCAGTCTGAACAATTCCTACAGCGGCGGGATGATTTGAAAATGACTATTTTTCTTTGTACATTTACTTTCCTTCCCCGTTCTGATTGATAATATCTTTCCTTTCCTCATTTTCAGGTGAATCGGGTCTGGGAAAGAGCACACTTATCAACTCACTGTTTCTCACAGATATATACTCCTCCGTCTATCCCGGTCCGTCTCAAAGAATCAAGAAGACAGTTAAGGTAAGTTAATGTCATGAGTCATAGCTGTGGCCGTCGCTGCCACAGCGGTGCCCAGCGGAATTCTGTCGTCTGCCTCGAAAAATAATCTCTCCGAGAGCTACTCGAATCGATTCTTAGAGACCTCAGAGCTTGAAGGAAGCACCTACTGTACTCAACGTCTTCGTCTTCCGATAGAACTTGATAACAATACGAGCTGTAAAAATATTAGTTTGAGTCATTATTAAATAAAGTTACAGACAGTTCAGGAGGGTGTATTTGAGTTGGGGGGACATCGGGAGGAGCCCCTGGCTGAAGAAACAAAACTGGGCATTAAACACATAGAAAACACAAAAGGAAAACTTTCAAATTTGTTGATTTAGCACTTCATTATTTTGACTGATAGATGCTTTGTTATTAAAGAATAACATTTTTTTATTTATTTATTTATTTTTTTATTTTTATTATTGGGATTCCTATATCGTTTGCAATGAAGAAATCCCTTTTAAGTCTGTGTTTCATTAGCAGATGCTGTGTGTCTTAGTTTGAAAGTTCACAGCTGCTACAAGTATGTCTGTCTGGAGAGGAAAGATCCTTTTCTACAACTAAAGGTACTGTAGTTCTGCTTCCAGAGAGGTCAGTAGTCACACAGTGAAAATATACAGAAACTATTATTACCAGATTATTGTCCTGTCACAAAGCTTAACAGAAGGTTGTCCTCACATTGAAGTAGAACCTCGCTGGAAACCCTGTGAAGCTTACATGTAATGCTCTGCTGGAAGCTAAGGGTTAAAACTGTTAAGGTCTCTGAATATCCTAGAGGCATCAAAATGGGGTCTGGTATCAGTCATGAGAGGGGAAACTTGACACGCTAAGATTTCCCACCTGGTTTATAGTGTACCCTTTCATTAGTACCTATTGCAGCCTTAAATATGCAAGCAGTGAAAAGAAAGTGGGGGTTGTAGGGGGAGGGAGGGGGGGAGGGGGGGAAGGGAGGGAGGATGTTTTTTACATTTTGTATAGCAAGTTTGAGATTTATGAGTTTTGGTTCTAATATGGTATTGAAAATAGAGTGTAGCAATGTCAATACTTTGCTGGATTTGTTCGAACAAACTATAACAACTGAATTTGCTGTAGTATTATAAACTGAGAGTTCCTTGTTTAAATCCTTGACCTTAAGGCTGTTAAGAAGTACTATGACTGGTAACATCTCCTGGTAGAGTGATGTAACACCTCACTGTTTATGAAATGTTCTGTAGGTGCCTGTGATCCCTACGAGGTGTGATGATTCATAGCCAATGCTGTACAGTATACATAAATCTACACAGTACAGTACCTCTCTGCACCTGTTTGCTTGAAGTTGCATGGAACAGTACAAAGAAATACATACAGCAGGTTATATATGCCATCATACTGTCGTCTGAGCTTGTTAGGACGAGGATAAGATTGGGATGACATGCATTTCAGGGAGTAATTTATCCCATTATGCTATGCAAAATGGGCCAATTGCTATATAACAAGTGCATGCAGCAGGTTTTGAAGGCAGAGACCATAGCATGTTACATTGGACGACTTGCAAAGCCTTCAAAACTACTACGCAGACTAATATCACTGAATCGCTTCCTGCATATCTTATAGTCAAATATAAGGTATTTCAAGGGTGTGTTGTTTCTGTATAGTACCTCTTTAGACATTGATAATATTTTATCTATACTGGTATTTTTATGGCATGCTTTTGCAGCTCAGCACTTGAACGGCATAACTTCCTGCATTACGCAGTCTTACTTGCATTTGGACAGTGTATTAGGATGGTGCGTTAGGATGGTGCGTTAGGATTTATTAATGTGGGTATTTTCAGTTAATGGGGTATTCAAATGGAGAAATTTTGTAGGTTATTGGTCAGAGAGAAAGTTACATTATGGGAAAAGGAAGGATTTGGGATGAAATATTTCCACTTCCATGATTGTTTTAATCTTTTGATGACAAAGTAGTAGTTGTAGTCTGTGATTAGTTTTAAAAATTTTTTTTGTTTTTTATACCAATTTTTGTTCAAACTGGGATATACAGGTGTGTCTTCCAAAGAGCTATGCAGTTGGAAATGGTATAATAATAGTTCCCAGATTAAGGTCAGCTCAGTTTTGAATAGCAGTTTTATGCAGAAATGGATCTGACAATAAGTCTGGCAAACAAAACAAGCATATTTGATTCTGGTAGAGCAAACAAGTTTAATTGGCACTCACCCGAGTGACAAGTAGACTTATGTTTATTGTAGAGCCAAGTTCTTTGGTTATTTATTTTTGCCTGTTCTCCGGCGCGCACAAATACTCAGGATATGCATCACGGTCTTGCTGGTATTTCATGAATTCACAGTTAAAATTGTTGTTTTGGAACGGCCACGAGAATCAAAAGTGCGATCAAGTTCAATCAAGCAAGTCGCATTTTGCGATAGAAACGAAGACTTTGTACTCTGGACACGAGAAATATGAATTTGACATTCCACGTGGTCATTTATGTACTGCATTTGCACCCCTGTAAAACTAAAGTCTCAAGCAGATTAATGTCAACAGCCCCTTGAGTTTTCCCTTCAAGAAGGGACAATAATTGGACACTTATTGAATAGCACAGAAGTACTGTACTCACATTGTTGCTGTGGCTGAGTATATTGGTAGAGTGCAAAGGACTTTATTCCTGATGTCATTGTCACTGCTCTACTAGTCTGAATTTTTCTTTCAAAGACTGGCCAGAAAAACCCCTTTCAGTTAATGTCAGCCCATGATTTAGTTACCGAAATTGTTCCCTGGGACAGCAGGGTACTAACTCTTTCTGCATACAGTCGGCAGTTATATCATAAAACGTTGCAGACCATAATGTCACTGTAATGTGTTAGTGTTGTGGTCACATTTGGCCCCTTTTCATTGGCAAATCAAACCATTCTAGTTTACTGTTTTCTTTGGATGTTTGTTGTCTGTTGATGTATTTGTTTGTCTGTATGTTATCACAGAGTATGTAAAGATTACTGTACAGTTATTCATACGTCATGTGAATTGGTGCTGCGAATCAAAATTCCCTTTTGGGCTGTTTTTTTTTCAAATCCTCTGTTGTTGATGAAATGACAATTATTACAATCACTATAAGCTGCCCCGAAACGTTTCCAGCCGATAAAGCCGTTCCTTCAGACTGAGCTGTAAATTGTAAGAACTTGCACAGTTCAAAACGACCGCTCTACAGGCTTGTGAAAACACCAGTCTATTGTATTATTTCCACAAGTTTGATGTCAGTGTTAGATAAAATAGGTGAGTCATAACGGATATGGTACACCATTGAATAAAACAGCAGTTTGTCGGCGGGATAATACATTCCTTAAGGTGTGGATACCTTTTCATAAGTTGCAAATTCCCTCTGAAAATACTTTTCTTTCAGCGTATTTATTCATAATTTGACCCGGGCCTGTTTTTCAGTGTTCTTTTGGTAGTACAGTTTGGGGTCTTTTTATAGTTACTGAAAGAAAGTCAGGTCAATAAACAAAGATGTGTTACAAGAAAAGTGCAAACTTTCTGTAATTTGAATTGGAACCAAAAAAGGTAAACAACTGTAAAACTGTCACTGTACACTTTGAGACTATGTGTCTGTCACCTGTGTGCAGTACCTTCTCAACCTTGAATTTCTGTAGTGATAGTAAAATATTATTTGAAACTTTTGGGAAATTGAGATTAGCCCTGTTCTCTTATGTGAGGTGGGGAGGGGAAGGGGGGGGGGGGAGATAACTGGAGGGTATAAATAGGGGATTACGGAGGGGACAAATAAGAGATGAACCGGGTCACACACCTCCTGACCTACTGTAGCTTCCTGCCCAACATTCCTGTTATGAAATGTGCACTTTTATGGAACCAATTCTTTTTTTCTTGTTCTTACAGGTGGAAACCTCAAATGTACATCTGAAGGAGAATGGTGTAAATCTAAGACTAACAATTGTTGATACGCCAGGCTTTGGGGACCAAGTAGATAACAGTAACTGGTGAGTTAAGCGATACAGTGAGGTTTTTAAACAGTTTGGTCAGTACGGAAAGGAAAGAGGGAGGAGAGAGGGCAGCAGGCATCAGGAGAATGGCTTTTAGATAAAAAAATAAAACAAATTATTGAACAGATTGTTGTGGAGAGATGAGTAGGATGGAGATGGTGTGGATAAAGTAAAGTGATGGGTGTTAGCATTCACATTGTAGGCCTATCAGGCCTATGCAAGTAGTCTACTGAGATTACAACGTATTATTGTAAGTGGCAAAGAAAATTATTTAGATGTTTTGTTATGCTCTCCAAATGATGACTGATTTGAAAACTTTTTGTCAAATGCTTGCTGAAATTGATAATGTACCTGCCATTAATACTCGACTGGTTTGATTTTCTTAAAACAATGTAATTAACCAGTTCTAATGTACGCTTTTCATTTGTTTTTAGTCATGATTGATTGATTTTCATTTTTATGGTGAAAAGATTGTTTGCTGGGCTCTTGTATATATGTATGCTGCCAAAATACAGGTTATATATGTAGGAAAAATAGATTTTAGGGTTTGATAAAAAATGGAAGGTGTTTCCGAAGGTTGGCGGCTCTGAAAATAGCCAGAGGGGATGTCTTATGTAACTTTACATGTGCAAAGGTACTTCAATAACGTGTCATTGATTTACTGTGAGGTTTGGAAGGCCATAGACTGTTACTGCTTTCACTAAATCTGCTAACCATGTTTGTTTTTGGTGTTTTTTTGGAAGACATGATATTTTTGAGGGTATTAAAAACTTCTGTTTTGACAGTTGGCAACCTATTTTGGAGCACATAGACACCAAATTTGAGGAGTACTTGAATTCTGAGTCCAGAGTAAACAGATGCATCTTACCAGACAAGAGAGTCCATTGTTGCCTTTACTTCATCGCCCCATCAGGTCATGGGTAAGTCCAGGGTGAAATGTCACCCTACCCTGACCCTTCACTTTATGAGGTTAGACAGAGATGTGTCTGAGAGAGGATGTGATGATCCAGTTAGAGTAGGTCAAATATTTCATGATATGAAAATAGTGAGCTCTAAATCTAGCAGGAGTATGTATGATGAGAGAAAATTATTAGGAGACTGTGACTAGGGAATAATTTGCTTTACTAATTCTATAGCAGTTTGTAAGTGAATTTGTTGACCATAAAACACTCAGAAAAGCATCTTTGCAACTTCTGTCCATTTCTGTATATAGCGGTTTGCTATGCAATTAACAGGACAAATAAGTCCCCGAATTTGTTTGGATTCGGAGATAATGTTCACTCCCAACTGGTAAACCAGTTAATGGTTTAATAACGGACAAATGTGTTTGTCTTTCTTGTGTACTAGTGCTACACTGAAGTATGGCCTGTTCCTGGACAATTAATTTGAATTCCAGGTCTTTTGTTTACTTGCAAGCTTTTGGATTTGTTTGTCTTGTCAATAGTTTAGTGTGTTTTTGGAGAAATAAGATTAGCTGACCCAAAGCTCAGTGTCAGAGGCTGGTTGTTTAAGAACAGTTGTGTAAGTTGGGGGGGGGGGGAGGGGGGCCTTTCTCTACCAATTTTGCATTGTTGTGCTGTCAGAAGTGTTGATTGAATTGTTCTGTGTGCAGGATGTGAACTAAATATTTCATAGAAGGTAAATGAGGGTTATTTTTATGATATTTTTATATTATCTTTCACTATGTTATAGTATGATGAAAGATTTCCACAAAATCTAAATTGAAAGAGAGAGGCTGATTATTTTGGGATCAAATTGACCAAAAGAAACACAGTAAATTTTCGTCTTGTCTATGGATACCTACTTCAGACACCTACTTGAGAAATGTGAAACATGGAAATTTGAAGGAAAAAAATTTATCCTTGAAATGTTTTATAATGATTGCAGTATGTTGCAATCCAAGTGTTCTTCCTTGTCATCGTGTGGTAGGGAAGATAAACAGGGTTAAAATACAGGCCATCCAAGAAGAAACAGAGAATGGTCTTGCAGGGAAAATAGATTGTCTGTGAGTTGTTTGGTATGTGAATGATGTTTGGAACTTGGTCAAGGATTTGCAAAGTGTATGGGCTGGGGAGGGGGGTGGGGAGTGGGGTGGGGTGGATCATAGGGTAATTGAAGTAATTTGTGTGATCCACGTTTGCCATTTATAATTGGTAGATAGGTCTTTAATCGACAGGAAAGCGGGGCGAGGGTGAACGGGACAAGCCTTGGAGTATTGGAAAGTAATTTTTTTTGGTCCCAATGAGGACTGTCTTTTCCAGACTACAATATATCCAGACTCCATATATTTATCCAGACTACAATATATTTATCCAGACTACAATATATTATCCATATATTATCCAGACTACAATATACAATACAGTATCCAGACTGCAATATATTTATATTTTTTGTTTCTTTCTTTAAAGATTAAAACCTCTGGATGTTGAATTGATGAAGAGGTTACACGACAAAGTCAACATCATCCCACTCATTGCCAAGGCCGATACACTCACCCCAGACGAGTGCAAAGAATTCAAGAAAAGGGTAAAAAAAAGAAAAAAAATTGTGTTTAGTAACGCTAAGAAATAAGTTCACGTGGAACGGTCCACTTCATGACTTGTCGGTACTCTGAAGATCATTATGTAAACAAATAGGTGTGACAATGCTGAAGTGGAAGCTTAATAGAGAGATTAAGAAAGCAGGTCACTGGATTTTGATATATTGTAAATCACCAGCTATTTGTGTTTCACTTTATAGTCCTATTGCAGACTACAAGATAAAAATCCTAGTTAGTTATTATTACATGAGGAAGGATGATGTTTGAATTCAGAAAAAAAGAACAATGGTGTACTCTGGAAGCTTTAGGACGTGCCTAAAAAAGTGTCTGGGAAAAATAAAATAAAAATAATTGAAAAAAAAATTGAAAGAAAAATGGTCAAAAAGTCAGTTGTTGAGGTAAGGACCTTCGGTATTAAACAATTCAGGCTAGTAATGATTTCTGATTGTATGCTTGGCACGCACATAGATGGAAGCTGTTTGTACTGCAATGGGTTATTTTTGTGTTAATATACAACTGTGCTGTATATAAACGCTGGCAGGAATTACTCTGTGATGTCACCAGCTTCACTAATAGGTTTAAAATATGTGGTTGGCATTCCTCCGGTGACAGAGTTTGTTATTTTAGCTCCACTCGAGTTCACCGGAAACCGGCTGTAAAGTTTTGATTCAGGAAACGTAGCCGCGGTAGTTTCAGGTTTTGTGACTAAGTGATGTTTATTTTCATACAGCTGGAGGAGTGTCCATTTTGTACATCATAACTGTCTGTTGAATTTATTTGTTCATCCCAACCAGTTATTTGACCCCAGATTCCTTATTGCCTGTCTATGGTACAGCTTCTAAGAGAAAAGAAAAAGAATTATGTTAGTGCAGTGAATAATAAAACAGGCTAACTGTCAGGCAAGCATTGAAATGGACTGCAGATTAATAGTAGTTATTGAATAACTTATATCCCAAGATCTGTTCACCCTACCATCCTCCCTCTTCACACCCCCCCTTTACCCCACCCTCCCCACCCACTCAGGTACTCATAGGATATAAAAGAGGGGGAAGTAACAAAGATAAATGTCTTTTAAATCAGCTTTTTGTGGTTGGTTAACAATTTCACAGAAATGATTTTTCAAAATAAGTTGATCAGACTCAGCCACCCTTAAAAAGTGATTAAACAAGTGATGACTAAATTTGATTGAATCCTAAAAAAATTCAGGACCACACACTGTCTATATCAATCAGTATCTGTCAGGTGAAAAAAATTGGAAAATATCAAAACATTTTTGACCTCTTCCTTGTCAGTGGCAGTGAAACTTGGACTACTACTCAAGCCATCGTGACCTACTGTATGTTGTTATTTGAAAGGGCTCGACTCCTTCCCTTCCCAAAATCCCCCCCCCTTCCTTCCCAAAATCATTTACAAAGTAGTGATTTGGATGTGCTCACCATTGTGGACTGTGTGTGTGTGTGTGTGGATGTGTATATATATCTGTGTGTAAATATAGTTGTATGTGGTAACTATCAGCCATGCTATGCTAAAGGAAGTCAACAGGAGTCATCTATGAGGGGATATCCTTAATTTGTCCTTTAACTCAAATCAGCACTCCATTAATGATAACAGGAAGTACTTCAACTACCATTCGGGTAGGTTAATTGGTGATAGTAACCCATTTTTCTTTACGTAGTTTACGCTTTTTTCGTCTCTTCTCTTTTTATTTCACCTGATATATTCAACTTTTCGTTCGGTGGCAAAACCGTCACGAAGCAAATCTCGAATGGCAATTAACATCACAACGTCTAACGATGGTTAACATGACAGACATGTTAAGGTCAGGGGTCTGGACTTGATCAAGTACAATGGTTTCCTTTTAGGAAGTACTGTTTGTCTATCTGGTTGTTAGGGATAGCAAAGAATTGGTTCTCTACATTACGGACGTCACAGTCAATTAGGACCTTAATGACACTTCTTCTGAAAGGTGAAAACTCTCTCTGCCTTTTCCTTCTTTTTCATAGATTTTGAAAGAAATCAGAGACAATGAGATCAACATCTACGAGTTTCCAGATATCGAAGACGAAGAAGAAAACAGTGCCAGCAAGAAACTAGCTGTGAGTAAATAGAAGACGCAGTACTTATTTAGTATTATCCGTGCAATGATTCCTGCACCTTGCTCCGTATATTCACGTGAATCGTAGAATGTCTTGAACTAACATAATTACTACATTAATGTGGTGATTTAGTTTGTGTCTTCAGTTTCTGCTAGAGAGCTGTTTGCTGTTCCCCTCATTGCCTACCCCTTTATCCCTGCCCTTCCCACTCCCCCTCCTTACAACAAAAAAAAAACTATAAAAAAAAACCAAATTCATTAAAATTTCATTAATGTAATAGGAATCCCAGCATCAGGGTTGTTAACCAGATCAGACAGATAGCGTGTTGGAAAGAAGATGAGCAAGGCATATAAATCACAGTAAATTAAAAGATACATCCGAAAGAAAACTTCCAAAACGAACAAAAGAGTGCATTTCCACTGGGTCTTCAGACGTTAAGAACTGTTCCTTTGGATATTTGGAAGCGAAGATGTTGATAATTCTGTGAACACAAAGCAGAGATGAAAAGAATTATTATAAGGATGCTAATAAAGAACTAAATGAAATAGCATAATTAGCACGAACAATGTCAAAGACTGGATATGAAGTGAATGAGAGGAAAAATTGTGATGAACAAAGCTTAGTCTCATTTGTTAGCAGTGTCATAACCGAGGCTTGCATTTGCAGAAGAATTTAGTGTAGATGTGGATGGAATGCACTCGATTAAGGCTCGGAAACTTTTCCTTAAATGATTGTAAATGATTCACCAATGTCTGTGTTAGGTTAGATTAAGCAGGAAGTTTGTCACCTAAACCTGTGCCAAACTAATACTTTCAGCTGTCTCTCAAGCACATTACATAGATTAGTTTTGTACGAACATGTTCAAGGGATTCAATTCACGATCTATAATATAGGCAGATAGACGCACGGGTCGGCACTGTGTATAAAGTTGAAGAAAAAACTCTTAACAGGAAACACAGCTATGGTTTGCAATAATGGCTAACAGGTTGATGTAAATACTCTTAAAATAAACACAGCTGTGGTTTACAAAAATAGCTAAGAGGTTGGTAAGTAGTACATCGGCCATTTTGGGCATTCAAATTTGTCTCGATTTGAATTTTTGCTTGAACCGGTTTTCATTTACATTTGGGGGTCAAGGTCATGTTTCTTCTTTTTCCAAGTCTTTGTAGTCCACTGTGTCGGTTTGGTAATAGCGCCCTTTTGGTGCTACTTACTTCTCATGTTACATTTGTTTCAAGCAATCATGTATCTTCACTCAACACAAAAAAAAAAAATTTTGCATTTTTGCAGTTTTCTTGATTTCATCCAGATGTCGGACAAAATGTCAGAACTGTTCATCACATTACATTAAATTACATATAAATCACATAAATCTTTGATAAATGGGTACAGCTTTTTGCCTTGCAGCTTTTTATGTCATGCGTGATTGTATTATTGATAAATGGATAGAGTAATGGGGGGGGGGGGAAGGGGTGTGGGTGTGCTTACAATCATAGGAATGGTTTGTTGATATGTTGGTTGAGTTAATTCTCTTTTCAATATTGCATATAGCATCATGTAAAGAGTTGATTATCCATTAATGGATAGAGGAATGATTTAAATATATATGGAGACTGAGTCATGTTAAGATTGTTTTTATAAGTTATACTTTAGCCATATAGTATAGATCATTAAATCAAGGTTTGCATTTCTATGGTTAATAGATGCCGCCCCAGTTATAGCTCATTACCCTATTTTAAAGAAATGGATTTACCCTATGTGCCCCCTCTCCTGTTCTTTTACTTTCGTCTGCAAGATTTCAAGCAGATACAGATTTACTGTCTTCGTCTCAGCCTATGAGTGAGATTGATTGTAGTTCATTGCTATTGTTGTAGGAGGGTTGCTTGATTAACCGACGAAAGGAGTCCCCCCCCCATTTGCTGTGGCTCACTGTTATTTTTGTGGGGAAGGATTTTCTTAAGTTTGCTTTGGGGTAAGCAGTATATAGTTAGGTTTCATATCTTGCATTGCTTTGCTTGCTAACATAAATGTCTTTGTCTCTTCTCTTCTCTTTTTTTTTATCCCTTCCCTCCTCTCATCCTTCTGTTCATGCTCTTCCACACGTTCTTCCTGCACAATCTGCATCATTGCCACCTCCCTCCCCTCCATTTCCCCCGTCACCCATTCCATCCCATGCCATGCCTTGCCTGGGACCATTTATGCACGGTTCGGTCTCTTACAGAGGAGGAACGGACCCAAAGAGGTGAAGGAAAACACCCCAAACAGCCTGAAGGTACTTATTAATCTGGGAGGGGAGCAGAGGGATGTTTGTAAAACGAGATCTAGCTTAGCTTTGTAAGAGAAACGACAAACCTCCATACCCATGGCTTTACTTATTATCAGGTAGCGAGGAGTAACTCTTCCAAAGCCTCTCTAGGGAAGATGTCACATCTTTATATTGGAGTTATTCCACTTTATGGTGCTAATGTGATTCATTAGAAAGCTTTAAATTAAAATCTTGTAGGATCCTCAGGAGTAAAGATGGATTGGTAAAATCCTTACAAGTAGAAGGGACTCTTTGTAGGTAGCATGCTACCATAGGAAGTTTACGAACTTGTCTGTTGTGGAATACCTTAATAGATAGGAATATCATATTAACTCATCCCAGTAGAATGCAGTAGATAGAAACTCAAACGAGTTCTCACTCTTATGGAATTTTTTCAGCAGTGAAGAAATCCTTCCTGTGCCTCTTGTTGCTAACATATCTTAACCCCTTTCTTTAAAATGGCCGTAATTCTTGAATCCTGAAAGAATGCTGGATATCGACTATCTGTACCCAGTGTACACTGTCGATAGCTGTCCATAGGGTGTAAGTCAGATGGTAAAGCCAAAAAGTTGTTTAATTAGATATGTTTAAATAGATATTTTTGGTTTCTGTTTTGAAAACATCTACTATCAGACTGGACAGGAACTAGCCGCCTTGCAAGACTAATAACAGCCAACAAGTTTCTTTTTCTCGAGTGACATTAAAAAAACAAATAGGGTTTGAACTGAAAGTTAATAATAATTAGAAAATGGATGTGGTTGATACTTGAAGAAATTGCCTCATTAACTGTCACCAAATTTTGATTTGATTTTTAATAGGGTTTTGTTCTCTAGAGAATCTTTAACAGTTCTTTACTAGCAGCAAATATGTACATTAATAGTCTTTAGCATGGATCACTTTCACTACGTAGCAATAAACCTTGTGAAGCGTGATTCTAATCATGGGCAGCGTGCAGTGCACAGTTAGAGGTTATGTGGTAGTAATTCACTGCAATCATGCATTGCACTTGATATTTGACTGACTATATTGCAAATATTACAGGTACCCACCTAACTTGTGAAAATTGTGACTTTATAGTGAAATTTTTAACTTTTAATCTAACATTGATTTTCAGTAAGGATGCACATGGCTGGCTATACAGAAATAGGTATTACTAAAGTTGGTCGATGGCATTTCATGGCATATTATTTGATATGTAACTAACCAAGGTTTGAGGGTGAACTGAAATATCGCAACATCTGAGTAAATCTAGTAAAAAGGGTGGGGTGGGGGATGGTGTGGGTGATATAAGGAACATAATTTTGATATCATAAGTTAAAAATTATTCCTTTGGAACATCTATAAGAAAGTGAAGTGAGATCAGTCAAATGTATCATTTGAGTAATGCTAATTTTTTAAATGCTATTCTTTGAAGATGAGCAGTATATTATTTAGTTAGGCAGCCATTTACATGGAGTGAGGTAAAGTGAGAGAAACATTAATATTTACTACAAACTTAAAAATCTCTTTGGTGAAATTGTTGCATTTCAAATTGTTAGTATAGTTAAACTTTGGTTTGAGCTGAATTTGCAATTCACTCATGAAATTTTTAATATTGTGTTCGCCAATCGTGACACTTTAATAGCCCCAATCCTAAGTTCTTAAAGTAAGGAATTCATCATGTCTACTCATTCATTCTCTCTTTCAGGAAAGAGTGCCTTTTGCAGTGGTTGGCAGTAACATGATCCTAGAAGCTAATGGCAAGAGGGTCAGAGGTCGCCAGTATCCATGGGGTATAGCAGAAGGTGAGTAGCTGCCTAGTCTTTCTCTCCAGTTGCTAGGCTAATGAATCCACTTTGGGAACAGCTACAGAAGTTAATGAGACTCTTTGGATTTACCAAACTGGAAATCATGGTTACCATAGGAACAATGTTCAGACGTAAATAAGTTTGCCTTTGCATAGTAGCATGGACACTTCGAATTTCGGACATCTAAGCCTTAAATCACCCCAAAACTATATCTTCTGGTATAAATCACCTGAAAAAAAATACTTGATATGGTGGGAGAAGTGTGTTATATTAAGATACACGGCCAAACTTTCTTTCCTGCAAACTGTTTTCACGTTGTATTCCAAGAAGATTCTTCGTGGTTGTGGAACTGGTATTTCTTTGCTAGAGTATTGCGAATTTCGGACACATGGTCCCACAGTGTGGCGCTGGTGATAAAATTGGTGGCGCAGTTGCTCTTTCAGTAATTATAACAGACTTCATAGATCTCCGTCATTTTATTGACAAATATGTAAGTATTTACTTGCACACGGGTCATTTTGGAGAGAAAATAACTGTAGCTTCGTACTTTTTGGTGAAATTTGGCTCTTCCTGTAGGTTGTCATGGTGAAATCGTGCATTTCTTAGGGTTGTCCGAAATTCGCGGTGTTCCGAAATTCGCTATACTGACTATATATCTGCTACCAAATTTGAGCATGTGAAAGTAAAATCATTAACCATCAAAGATCATTTATATATGAAGGCAAAGTTAACCATTTAATAGAAACGAAAGCCCATTTACACTTGATTAAAATTTACATTCACTTCTGGTACGATTCAGTTTCTTGAATTTTTATCTTTTTGTACTCTTTCCTGTTTTTCATTTCACTCCAGATGCATGGCTAGTTTTTGTCATGATATTAAAGGGGTCTTTTATAATGATACGTTCTTTGCTGTTTATATTTATGTTTTTCTCCAAAAAAGTATGATATTCTTCTGTTCTCAGTGATATCAATTCTGGTCTTGTGTCATCTGTACCACCAAGTATGTTAATTGTAGTCTAATTGTAGTCTAATCTGTACTACCAAGTATGCTAGTTGTACGTATAATTCCTAGTAGACCTGATTTTTAAGATTTTTTCAGTCTGAGGCACAATAAGGTTATAAATTAGGTTAGGTCTAAACACAAAATTGTGGTAAGTAACTACTTTTGAATTATTGCATGGGGTTGAAAGGAGGTTGTTCACCACCCACCCCCACACCCCTACCCTGTATCTGTGCCCGGTAGACAGTGGTCATATCAGGGTGTTGTAAATTCTTCAAGTTCATCTTAGATAAATCTGTTGGCCTTCTGAGGTAACTTTCGTCAGTTGGATCCAATGCCCGACAGCATATTTGTTCATATCTGGGCCATCTGACAACCTTCACAAATCAGGACCCCTTTAATATTCTTGTTTCATGTTTGGACATTAAAAATGAATTAATTGCTTCCCTTTCGCATCAAAACGGTTTCAAACTTCTGTTCAAACTGAAATTCTCACGGGTCGTGCGCGTCACATCTTATTAGTTATTTGCATAGCTCGTGTGAGTCATATTTTGGAACAATGTTCCATGAACAGACTGCGAGAGAAAAGACAAAATATATGACAGGATGGACCAGACAAAGGAAAGCTTAATCCTGAAACTACGTATAATTTAATAATCTTCGTCGGTTTCAGATCATCAGCGATTCTGTTTCGTTTTCTTGTGGCTTTGGTATTACTCGTGAATGTAATTAAAATGTTTTGGTGAGCAGAATGTTCTATTGGGGTTGAGATATGAAAAGTGACGTGAAAAGTTGTATCTGAAGTGGAGAGGAATGTTTCTCAGCTGATGCTATCGCTGGACGAGCGATATTGTAATATAATAGCGTTAGATAAAGTTTGGTATTTGTGTAAGAAGACAATAATGATAGGCAAAGGATAATGAACATACAAATAATGAGGCAAAACTGGTTAAAGGAATGTAAGAACGTAGAACATCAAATTGCTAGAGTAAAATATGCAATGTTGAGAGTGGTTGTTGGAACATCACTACTGACAAAACTGAGGGTTAAGGGGTTCTAGAACTTTAACCAGTTTTGATAGTATGTTCCGGCCAGCTGCATCCGTTGCGGAGTGACGTCCCAGCAGATTATTAGTCTATAATTCTCATGTATACACAAGAGAATGCCGACGGTTCTTTGAGGACTATGGCAAAACAGCAGCAGCAGCAGAACTGGATTCAACCAGTTGACAAGATGGGAGTTAATGATTTATGAATCTAATTTTGAAACATCTTTTTAAATTTCGATCAATACTAGAGATTTCTTTTTTCAGTTTTTGTTGTTGTAATTTTTGCTGGCATGATCCTGATCAGAACCCAAGGTCTATCACTCCAGCCTCAATTTTTTTTAAATTTTAATTTGTTCATTTTACAGTTGAAAATCTGGAACACTGTGACTTTATACCTCTTCGAAATATGCTGATCCGAACGCACATGCAAGACTTAAAAGATGTAACCAATAATGTCCATTATGAGAACTATCGCTGCAAGAACCTGACGGCAGTCACAGCTGGAGATGGCAAGAAACCATCACCTAAGTGAGTTTTTTTTGGAAACATTTCAGACTATTAAAGCAAAAAATGGTCACAGCATGAAATTGTGATTGTTGCACTGATTCTAAACCCATGAGGATTATTTTTAAGGATGTTTTTTTTCTAGGGTAAAGGAGGAGGGGGGGGGGGGTGGATTGGGTTAGATGGTTGCCAGGGTGGCGGTTGAAGAAGATAGCAGGTACATATCCTTTGACTAATTTTTCACATTTTTGCTAATGGTTTAAGAAGACACCTGCTTCAGTGACTTTCACTGACCGAATTGCTGATAAATGTCTTTTTTTCCCCCAATCATTTCATTATCAATCTCTACTTATGTTGCTAGTCCTGTTTTTACATATGGTTTGACTCGCAAGGAATCTCACACCGGTGTAGTTTTAAAGAAAGAAAGGTGGGATTCTGGTGGTATGTTGGTCTTAAAAATTTTTAATTTTTACTTCAGAATGGTAGGCAAGAATCCATTGGCCCAGTTTGAAGAGGAGAAGAAGGAGCATGAGGTCAGGATGCAGAAAATGAAGAGCGAGATGGAGCAGGTCTTTGAGATGAAAGTACAGGAGAAGAAACAGAAACTCAAAGATTCAGAAATGGATGTGAGTGTTGAAGGATCATCGATTTAAAACTGGGATCCAGTTACGGTGTTATTTATAAAAGTGTTTTTTACCCCCTATATCTAGGGATCACTAACGTTGATATGCATCCACCACCATCAATAAATAAGGTCTGTAAACTTGAGTTATCATATACTAGGATCCAAGAACAGGGAGATCTGATAACTAGATAAATATGTATAGAAATATCAATATTGATCTGAAGTAGGATCCAGTTGCAATGATGTTTATGCAAACTGTTACCCCCCGTGTCTAAGGTTGTTAGGGTTAATGTTGTTAGGGATCCACCATCAATAAGGTCTGTGCACTTTAGTTATCATATACTAGGATCCACTAACAGTTCTATCTGATAACTGAATAGATGTGTAGAAGGATCATTGATTTAAAACTAGGATCAGGTTATAGTGATATACAAATGTATTATGGATCCACCATCAATTAGGTCTGTGAAACCTTAGTAAATGTATACTAGGATCATTGACATGAAACCAGATCCACGAACAGTGAGATCCGATAGTTTATCACAGTCATCATCTGTTGTAAATTTCGGCACGACCTAAATTTCAATCGATAACCCATTTTACTTCTATGGCTCCTCCCTCCCGTAGTTACAAAAACGCCTGGAGACGATGAAAAAGAGCTTAGAGCAGCAACAGAAGGAAGTTGAGGAGAAGAGGTCAAGGTTTGAGGCTGAGAAGAAAGCGTTTGAGCAGTTAATGGAAGACAGAAGAAGGAATGATACAAAGTAAGTTAACGAGGAACAAGAACTCATCAATTCAAGTCGTCTGAAGTCGGCAGAAAGATCTTACAAGTAACCGTAATATGGTCTTCATCTGTGGTCAGAGACAGCATTTCAATAGGTATTAAAAATCTAAAAGAGAAAGGTCAAGAATTGTCAGTAGGTGGTACCTACAAGGTATTAGCATCCTGAAATCATTCCTTGGTTACAGATATGTAGGTTCTGAAAAACATGGAATTATGGTGGGAAGGGTGGGGGGGAATGGCACAGGTGAAATTCCACAAGAATACAATAATATTTCAAATGACTTCATAAGCTGTTGGTAACAGGTAGGTAGGTAGGTATTGCTGTTAAAAAAAAAGAAGCTTTTGGCACCAAAACGTTGAAATAAGAAAGTGTGATATCACGTTTTGGTAGCAGGTACCGACATGAGATGATCTTGATGGGAAACATTACAGGTTTCTGAATTGTTACAAGGTAACACAATATGTACAATCGTGTGTCTCTCTCTAGGATTTCTTGACGTGTTCTGCCACAGCTTTTTTAAAAAAATGGGTCTTCCTTCTAGCTATGTTTTTCCCATTCTTTTGTGGTGTTATATCCCAGAATGATTATTAATCTTTGGTCAAATGTGTTGGTATGTTTGTTTGAATATAGATATAGAAGCTTGTAGCATCTCTTCATGTTGTTAGCACCTCATGTTTTTTTGTATACTTTGCACACAGTCTTGGCCCTGTGATTTTACCCACAGAGCCCTGGAATGCAGTGAATTCATGCATGTCCATCAAAATTTTCACACAGTTATTTATTTACTTTTTTCCCCGACATTTTTCAATTTCTAACCTTTGCCATTGTATTTATCTGTGGAGCACAAAAATACCAGTGTTGCACGGTAAACTCAATATTTTGCCATAAAATTTGTCTGGTCTTACTTTTAGCAAACAAAGCTGTGGAAAAAAAGGAAGAAAAAAAGAGAGAAATGAAAGGAAAAGGAAAGAAAAAAGAAAAGCAAGAATACAAGCATTTCGCTTAGCAAATTCTGAACTTCATTTCAAGTACTCCGTGCCTCTACATGCTTTGAGGTAGTCAGATACGACTCGCCGACCAACATAGAGATCTCCTAGGAGTACAATGTTACACACATATCCAGACAGCATTGAATTAACATTATATTAGGTTGTTAAAAATGATGAAACAATGAGTTTTAAACTTCTTCTACCTCTCAGTTCTTCCGCAATGGAGAAGTAGATACATTTAGTAGGAAAGTATCGACCAATATTCAAACAGTGTCGCCAGGCTTCTAGATGTTATGTTTAGTCGACATCTTCATTTCACAGTTATATAATCTTGGCCTTTCAGCCAGTCATCGAATGCAACATTCTGTTTTTTTAGTTCCTGGAAGCCTTTCTGGCTTCCATCATACCTTCATTTGCTACTGGTTTTCATCATCTTATAGGAAGTCCAAAACCCTGAAAGGAGGTCGTCTGTTTGCAAGCCCTGGTCACGACTAAGTTAGGGTTTGTGATATATTTTGTGTAAGTTTGTCACGCATGAGCATGGCATAGCCACAAAGCACCCCCATATATATCACTTAAATGTTATCATTTCATTTCTTTTATATTCGCATGACATCACTTGCTGGGTCAATCCTTTTCATGTCAGATTGCATATTCGAATATTCATCCACATTTACTGAATATTCCGTCATAAACACGCACTGAATACTGATTATTATAAACATACACTGAAGGTTGAGCCATAAACATACACTGAATATTCAGTCATAAACAGCACTGAATATGCAAACATATACATCACTGAATATTCAAACTTAAACAGCACTGAATATTCAGTCATAAACAGCACTGAATATGCAAACATTATACATCACTGAATATTCAAAGATAAACATACACTGAATATTTTGTCATAAACAGCACTGAATATGCAAACATATACATCACTGAATATTCAAATAGAGACATCACTGAATATTCAATATACCAAGGTTTTGAAAGTCCCTAATCTCTAACATTCTGTAATAATTATAAAGTTGTACCATTTCTTCATAAGATCATCTGCTTCCTCAACATACTTTGAGAAACAGAATTGACTTCCTCTGAGTGTTTTATGGAAGATAACCAGCCCACAACTTGGAAAGCTTTTCACCTGTATATCACCTGCCTTTCCTTGTCTCTAATATGATGAGCTATGTAAAGTTTGTTTTTCTACTTCCACTGATAACCAACCTCCCTTACACTCTCTCTTAATAGTAACCAATAATCAGTAAGAATGTGACAGTAGGTAGAGATATTTAACAGATATTAGAAGTTGGATGAAAGGATATTACCTGTAGTACGTGGCTGTGTTGTCTGTCTGTCTATTTGTGCTGAGTAAGTGTGTTCACTGTATGAGTAAAGTCTCTGGCTACAATATTGTATTGTGTTGTATTATACTATGCCGTATACTTCATGTCACATAATACATACTCAATGCACCTTGTTGAAAGTAGGGGTAACTATGGCAACTGACAGTGCTCACAATATTCTATGGAAGGGTGACTAACATTTATATATATACTGACTTTTAACATGGTGCACAAGAGAGCTTGTACAAATTTGAAAATGACTAGGCCCTCCTTTTTTTTTTTTTGAGGGGGAAGGGGAAGTGGGTGTAGGAGAGAATAATTCTGTATACCGTTAAAAATCTGTCAAATACAGTATCCCACATTAAAAGTGAAAAGCAAGATCGCTAATGATCACCAATTTTGCACAATTTTTGCACAACTTAGACCACTCTTCCATCCAGGCTTTCTTTGGCACCATCCTGATCATTGTGTTCTGTAGTCATGTATTTCTTTCCAAAGTTTCTACATTACATAAAGTTCACCCTTTTTACTACTACGGTCATATTTATTGGAACCGTTTTGATTTAGTATGTATGCAAAGGGATGACATCATTTGGGAGTGAAGACAGGCTTTATAAATCCCAGAGGGATTAAACAAGATCTGTAAGGGAGATTAATTTGAAATTGTTCCAAATCTCTTACATATCTTGTGGAAAGTATATTCTTAGTATTCATTATTATGTAGTAATTGTTAAGGAAAGAGTGAGGACATCTGTCATCGCACACTAACCAGTTAAAAAGTTTTTTTAACAGTGCAAGGTAGGTTGTATGTGTGTGCAGCATTGCTTATAGTGATGTCGTTGTATGACCGGCTATAGTCAAATAGTTTCCCCGTCGTCCGGTAGAGCATTCGCCTTAATCTGCATGTACCCTACCCCTGATCCTAGCATGTGACTCCTCTCCTACAAAGATAGATGCTTTATCAAGTATAAACCTAAGCTTGATCCTTTATGGTATTTCTGCTGCCATGGTTACTGGCTAACATTACATGCTGATGAATTCCTGAATCTTGGAGGTCACTTCATGGATGTGTTCGTATAACGTTTGATGAATGTGGTAAAAGCTGTGTGTTCAAGCGGCTAAGCAGTGAAGTCGCAAAGTAATGATTACAGACTGTTTATCTGAAAAAGGGAGGCAAAAGCTTTAAAACTGGGTGTGTTACTGCATTTGTCAAGGCATATCGGTAAATGGGTGTAGCAAGTTATGCACATCCCTAGAGCTGAAGTCTCATTGTGCACTATAAGATTGCCAGCCAGTATGTTGCAGTTCTTTCAACAAAACTCAGTTCTTCTGTAAAATGTGGTTTGCATTTGTAAGTTGCTAGTTGGCAACTTTCTGAAAGAACTTCTTTTGGGTTGCTGCTGGAGCACGTGGCATGTTTGCTCAGGATCTTGGTTTTAATTTAGAGTTTTTAAAAATTGATGTAAAGGAAAACGGTAGGCAATTATTTAGTAAGGCTGTATAGTTGAGAGGTGATAACAGTCTTTTGAAGAAAAAGGGGGAGAGGATGAAAAAAGCAAGAGAGAAATTTGTTGTGATGAATGAGCATTGCTGAGATGGGCAGTTCAAAACCTGCTCTCCTGGCTTCCTTGAAAGTATCAGCTTCCATTTGTTAAGGGAGTTGTTTGCTGCATGACTGTGTTTATAGATAGTGAGCCACTTGTCAAGGAGATTTCAAAGCTGCTGCATGTTATATAAAGTAGTTGCTACATTCTGAATAAAAGTCCTTGTTTACATGTTTAAAATTAGGTATTTACCACATGTCCACAAAGGATATTTGCTACATTGCCTATAAAGTAATTACTACATGTGGAAAGTATTTGCCAGATGTCCACATAATGTATTTGTTATGTGTCCTCTCACAGCATAGTGCCACCTACCACCCCCCTCCCCCTAACAGGAAGAACCACATCTGGGTAAATTGTG
>KN889914.1:19363-37355 GCA_000934455.1 Apostichopus parvimensis
ATATTGAACATTACAGAACATTGGAAATATCAATTTTAGGGGAGGAAAACCTCTATGTTATCATATCGTGTTGGTTTACTGTGTATTTGCCCATATATGTATACAAAA
Source organism: Apostichopus parvimensis (assembly GCA_000934455.1). Classification (NCBI taxonomy): domain Eukaryota; kingdom Metazoa; phylum Echinodermata; class Holothuroidea; order Aspidochirotida; family Stichopodidae; genus Apostichopus; species Apostichopus parvimensis. The sequence continues at coordinate 19,472 of KN889914.1, forward strand.
TATATATATGTATAACTTGTGGGAACAGAAACTGTATTCAAGATTGTAGGTATGGAAATGCTACCATTCTGTAATTGTTTGATAATTATAACTTGATAAATTCTAAAATATCTCAATATTTTTAGCATGCAATGTAACTTCATACAACTTTGCAATTGTCCAATAATAAAAGATACACATAATGAAATCTAAGTTCATATGTTGATGTAAAGATCAGCTTTGTTTTTAATGTGTATTAACTTAACATTATTTGATTAATATTGACAATAACATCACACAAAGCTGTAGATAATAATAGTAATGAGGTTGGTAAGGAGTCAGGCTTGGACCTGCCACTAGTTTTCATTTACCTTAAGATCTCCATATCACATAGCTGAACATACACTCTTACTTATCATATATTGTACACAGTGATCTTTTCAAGACCTTTTTAGCAAAGAATAAGTTTCAATATCTAAGATGAATTAATTTGATAAATTAGGGAGAACCAAATAGTCTTTCAGCACCTCTATGGGTTCTTTCTTCCCCTCGATGTTAATTGTATCGTCTCTTGTTAGGGACCCAATGTCTCAATACCTCGCCCATATTGGAACTGAGATTTTTAGTGTTCTTGGTTATATAGTCATGTCATGAACAAAAAACAAATTCTTAGTTAATTAAATGTTGCTGATTGAATGGCTCTTGGGTAAGAAGTAATTATGGTTTAGTAGGATATGAGAAGAAAAGGTAATTGAAAAAGAAAACATTTTTATTTTAAGTATATTGTTTTAATCTGTAGAAACAAGTTTTCCATTTACTTTTTCATATTTGCTGCATGTTTGCAAGGTAAGGACTTCAGACCAATAGGAGAAAAGAAACTATGAATGTATATTATGAGCTTAGCTTTTCATTTTGCAATAACATTTTCAGTCATTTAAGTACAAGTCAGTATTGCTATTCCAAAAAATGAAAGAAACAAAATAGCAAATTATCAAAGATTAATGTAAAGTAAAATACCAACTCTGATCCAAGACAATTTTTTAGGAATGCCACATTCTGAACAAATGGTCTTAATGATTGAAACATTTGAATTTTTAAACACACATCTACAAGAAATAACACGTTACCCAAAAAGTATTTTTGTAAGATTATCATTTTTATTTTTAAATCTTGAGGGTAATAACTAGTTTTAAATTTGGTAAAACCCAATAAACTAAAGCCTAAAGATATTTTAATTTACCCAATATGTCATATCATCATGTAATTCATATATTAATGTTGCCTGTAAATTTGTAACAAGTTATAACTCAAAACCTGAATATGTTTTAATTTATTGAAATATGGAATTGTATCATTTTACAATACACAGTTCTTTACAATTTGATAATTGAAACCTTTAGGGAAGCAGAGTTGGAAACGTTATCTTAGCTTGCTCAAGTTTCGAGGATATATGCAGATGGAAAAAAGGGACAAACTGATGCATTTTGCATTTTAAAAAAGCAATAACATTTGTTTCTTTTCATGGTTACAAACATTTCAACAACTGTCTTGAAAAGAGGCACGGGAATTTGAAGGGAAAATTTGATTGCAGAAAGGAACCAATTTTCCCCAGCTGTCACCTTAATCATAAGTTGATCAGACATTTTCAAAACATTTTTCTTGTACAAAATTAGTAGAATGTAACCGCTGGTAAAGTAAGGGAACATCCCCAGACTTAAAATGTCTTACAGTTGAAAAAGTATATCTCTTTGTTTGTAACAGAAGTATGCATAACGAGCAAGTTAACAATGCTACTTACCGAATGTTGCATCACAGAACTTCACTTGAGGATGTCGTACACCACAGCCACATTCATCAGCTGCCTTACCATGATGTAACATGGTGAAGCACAGTATCAAAATAATAAACCCAGTCTTCATCTTGATGAGAAAGGTTTTCCTTATCTCAAGTTGAAATATGACATTCGACGAGGTATATCATGTAAAATATCAAACTAACAATAGAAATACAACTTGTGAAAGTATCTGGTTTGATGGTTACACATATATGACAGGTACTATGATGGGTGAGGTTTCTTATATGTTCCTCTGTCATACCTTTTTCCTCTACATGGACTGGGTTCCAGTTGGTTGGGGACTGGACTGTTCAAACTGTCTCTTAATTGGTTTATAGTATTTCTTCATATGTTTTCAGTTTTATTAGATGAGGTCTACTACTAAGAACCAACCATGCATCATATTTTAAACTGGTGCTTAGAATATGATCAATATTAAAATAATTCAGTTTGACGCTTCTTATTTTGGTACCTTTGATTCAGAAGTGATATGCCTCCAATCTTCATCAATCATTTTTCAATCATTTTCGCATCATCATCACTCGTCCCACCATTTTAATTACCTCATTACCAAGTCATTTTGTTGTACGCCTCTCTTGACACCTTAATGAAATTTCAATAATTTGTTTCCCCCTTTGCCTTATGCAAACGCTGTCAATTTCTTCAAAGGCTGAGATGTAAAAAGAGACCTTGAAAATTACTTATGTGAATGGTATTCCTGGGAAATTGCCAGATGGCATAGTGTGGGTGTACAAGTGACTAGTCCAATGACATTTCCTTGGTATATTACACAAATTTAGGTTTATGATATAGTTTAATTAATACACGAAAGTTCAATGTGACAATGTGACTACATACTATGAAGTCAACGTTGAACAGAACTTTGAACTCCTATCTGTAGTTGTCCTGAAGTCAGGTTGTTCTTTAATTCCATGCCAAAAATTTCAGTGATAAAGACAACTTGTGCATACATGTTCCTCAGTTGTGAATGAACTCAAGATTTTAGGATTAGGAGGTAGGGAGGGATGGAGAGAGGGAAGGGAAGGGAGGTAGGTTTTAGGTTCAGGAGGGGCATAGAAGGGACAACTACTTTGTAGGTAGTAGAGAATATAGATTGGATTGTATTTCTCCTATGTATGGTTTAGAAACAGTTAACAGTAGGAATTTTAAGTGGTAGAGAGAAAGGAGGATGGGGATGCATTGGCAAAAATTGAACTTGACATAAAATAAGTTAAACTTGTAAGTCTAATTGATTTGTTTCTAATCCAACCATTGTAATAATTGTTGTAGTCATGAGAGAAATATCATTTGAAATTATTGATAATGATAATAACTTCATTGTTAATAAGTACTGGATAGATTATATGTTTAATAGCTAGATCCCAGAACTTGCATTACTTGCATTACTACGGGGATTCTAACTGGATTTTACTTCTACTAGCTCTTACAAATGTTATAATTTTCCAGTTTTTGATTTTTTGATTTATATGCAGCCACTTATCCTGTTACCCCAATCAACACCCAAGTAGTTCATCTTCAAGATGATTAAAGTCATATTTATTTATTTACAACATTTTGTATTGATTCACCAGTCAAAGGAACATCTCCTAGAGTTTGTAGGTAATGAAAGTTTACATATACCAATTATTTAGGTATAATATTGGTGTGCTGTTGTGACTGATGGAGTTATACATGTATATCCCAAACATTAATCCTGTCAGGTTAAAGCGCTTGGGTTTGGTCCGACCTATGTATATAAACAAATATATAGAAGCATAGTCAGATGGAAAATGACATGGCCAACTAGGACCTTTTTCAACTATCATCATACCTATGGTTTACATGCAACTATAAATTAACTGGGTTTGGGCTTCTTATTGAAATTTTATTATGATGATGAGGTCATGTGCTGTTTGATATAGGACATATACATATATAAATTTTGTTGAATTTCATATTCGACAGACCCATATTAATATGATTTGAGGTCTATATATACTTATCAATCATGGTAACAGACTAACATGTGAATACCAGATTTGAAAGACTAAATTATGTAAGGAGTGAACTCCATATTTGACTGACCTATGTTCTATGTAATGAAGGACGCATAGCAATAAGTGAACTGGAAAGATAACTTTATCCATGCTATTTTTATTTATCACTAAGGTTCAAGTGAACATGAATGTAATATATTTACCCTACCCTTAACAAAGCAAATAATAAGAGAAACACTTCTGTGGAATAAAGTTTAGTAAAGTGAAGTATAGCTATGGAAATGAAGTAGCATAAATGTTTGCCAAAAATTGTACAGATTGTGTACATTTCAAGTTTTACACTTGACTAGATTTGTCTGATATCATAACAGATAATCATCAAATTTCAAATATGATATTTTATGAAGTTTCACATTTCTATTTGAGGAGATGTGGATGTGATTAAAAGGTTATTTATACTTATCAGGCCTCGACAAATTTTTTTAAAACTACTCGCCAACTGGCGACCGAGTCTAAAATTCTACTCGCCAAAACGTTAAATTTACTCGCCATTTGTTCTCGCTAAGCGTTTGTGTGATATAAGCCTAGGTAGTATGGCCTAACTTAGGATATCGCGTTATAGTGTTACTGTTAGTTGTTTACAGCAAAAACGATCTATTTAAATTGTGTTCGTCAAAGTGTTTAAAATGATATATATGAAAATATAAAACGGTGAAACATTGTTTATGACTTGCTTTGTGAAAGTGACCACAAAAATAAGCAATGGCATGGCTGACCATCTGTAACTTTCACTGGACATGACATCAGACTAATGTACCAGTGTATGTGTTAGTATCGTTAACAAGTTAAGATAACGCTTGGTACTGACAATTAGTAATATCGATGATTACTGAGTGTCCGACTTGCACCTTTCACTGGTCAGGTCTCTAGAATTATCAATTTTTTGGGGCTAAAACTTAATCCGACTTCCTGTTGTTCATTTCGAGAAATGTAATGTTATTTCGGCAAAACTATAATTTTACGTTTGTTTCCTTGAAGTTCAGTTCGTATCAATACACTTCGTAGAAAGTCACCGCACCTGAAAAATCTCCGTACATAATGCACGTAAAAATTGTAAGCGATTTTACACAGTTATCTCCCATTGACATTGGTTGTTGAACAAAAATGCGATTTGGACTTCCTTCAAGTTCACTGCAAGAAACTTTCTTATAGTAATATACATTTACTGTTGCTGACGAAGGAAGAAACCAGCAAGCTCAGACAGCAAGCTCACAAGTTAATAGTAATTAAGACTATCGTTTAAAGGCAATGAACGAATGAGCCAGTCGCCAAAATGGCGAGCGTAATGCATTTTTTGCTCGCCAGTCGCAAAATTCTAGTCGCCATTGGCGAGCTGGCGACCGTATTTGTCGAGGCCTGATACTTATGTAAACAATATCCTCACTTTAATTATAGGAATGATTACCTTAACCATTGACTTATCCCAATGAGAAAGAATCCTAAAAGAAGCTTGTGTGAGAACTTTGGTAGGAAATCACACTGCCTATCCAAAAAAGGCCATTCGGCGTGTCTTGTCAACATTTAGGCTTTCAGTAATGTGAAATTAAATAGCTCTATTCTAATGAGTCCCTCTCCTGACCTTGTTGAGTTTGAGAGTATACTCCTATCAATTGACATTCATTATGCACTTTTGTTCAACTTTGTTGGTTCCATGTTAGGTTTCCTTGAAGAACAATTGTCTCATGAACATAAACACATTTACTCAGACTTGAAGCATCTTAAATCTTTTCCAGAATGCTGCCCTCTATTTATCTGCTTTCAAATTTACGTGGTTCACCCTTTGGCCATATGGTTCTCTTTCAGTTTCATTCCTTATTTGATATATTTGGAGTTTGCTCAACCATGTTCAAGGAACTTTTTGGAAAAGTATCTCAGTAAAAAAAGAAGTGAACTTTTGCTAGAAAACTGTACTATTATTTGATACATGGTATAATAGATTTTAGAATGAGGATTCATATCAAACACTATAAGTCCATGTAATATCCTTTTTCTGTCATTGGGAAGAGGAATATTTAGGTGTACGTGCTGTAATATTTGTAACTGCACAAATTACTATTATTTTTGTTAGCAATGTTGAAATTGTTGGATAATTATGTTAGATATTTTATGTTCACTTAAGTGTTCTTTAAATCTACTAGCATACTTCACATGTTTTTGTTTAAATGTTTATAAGATTTTTTGCTTGCTTATTCATCCAGTATGTCAGTAACATGCTCTATATTCTGTTGGCCTTAATTACCTTCAAAATACATTTCTTTCTCTGTTTGCCTGTGTAAATGTTACAGCCCTTCCTGGTTGTAACTGCTGCTGCTCCAAGGAGCAGTCTTTCTTGACGAGAGGCAAAACATTCATTAAAGGTTGGACTGGAAACCCAGCTGCAAACTTGATCTTCAACTTCCATGCAGTGGCCAAAGTTTGTCTCGCAATCTGTAACTTTGAGGATTGAAGCACTGATTGGATTGAACCCACAGTCTTCTACTTGGAAGTTATCTGCATCTGTGTCACCAAGATCCAGAGCCTCACTCCTTGGATAAATCTGGGCAGAAGAAAAAAGTGGCATGAAAATAGTTAATTATATTTTAAGGAAGAGGCAAAACAAGTAATCAGTTTTAGAAAGGATCAGGTGTGGGAGGGGAGAAGGGCAGGGGGAGGGGGCAGGAGAAGATGATGGTTTACTGATATCACTATCTTTTTAGATGCCCTGCAGTTTTTAACTGTATGAGTCTAAGATATGTAACTATACTATTGTTACTCGCAAACCTCCCCCTTCCTTGTCTCCCAATCCCCTTCCCAGCGGTGGAGTGTCCATACAGTCAGCGGGGGCGGATGCCCCCCTGACGGACTCAAATGGACTGCTGGTGCCCATTTCAGCTTTTTACCACTTTTTACTTATTCGCGATTATTGACTTTTTTATTGCGCTCTCAAATACCTATTGACATCTGTCACATTTTGTTGGTGTAACTTTCTGACAAAATGGCGATGACATATATTTATGCTTTGTTTATCTGCAAATTAGCAAGGCCAGGAAAGGGTCATTTTCTGGCGATCTAAGGAGTATCTTTACTGAAAAAAATTTCTGTACGCTCCGCGCCAACCTGTGGTGGCGCTCCACTTAGATAGTGTCAAAAGCGCCCCTACAGACCATTCTCGCCCCCCCCCCCACCAATACCCTAGCTCCGCCACTGCCCCTTCCACTCCCTTTCCCTTTCTCCTTCCCTTCTCCCTTATCTCTGCCTTCTGAGCTTGATAAGGCAATATTATTGTACTGACAAGTACTCAACTAAGAACTTAAAGTTTCTGACCAAAAGGCCTACTGTCAATTCACAGTGAATGCTCATCTTTTTTCATTAACATTACACAAACAAGTCACAAGATGACATCGCCATGCAAAATAAACTGATTCAATTATGAAAGTTCTGAGGTATCATAACTTTTCCATTAAAGCATGTCTTCAGATCATTTTCAAATATCATGAAAACCAATATTGGTATAAACATTATATCCCCCACAAAAATTGCAACTTCTTCTTCAACATCATTTTATCTCAGAGTTACTAGTAATAGGTAGTCTTGAATATCTAGGTAGGTTGGCATTGGGAAGTAAAAATGTTATCTATGATGGTAACATAGTACAGAATCACAGATCTCCTTTTGAGTAGATTCATGACACTCACCACACATCCACAGTCAGAATAGAAACCCTTCAGTCCTTCTTGTTGTTCTTTGGTCAGATCTTCCCATCTTGCAACCCAGTTACAATTTGTGATGACTAAGTATTTGTAGCCTTGTGATGTTACAGCAATGTCTCCTGATTGATAGAACAATACAGTAAAGAAACAATGGGAAAATTAAGAATAAATATATCACTAAAAACTTGTACATTTCTGGTATTTATAAAAGAGGAAACTTTTTTATTGAAGTTGTAATGATTACTTAGCAACAGCCATTGACGTTTGTATATTATATGTGGTTGCATAGATTTCAGTATTACCTTTGTATAATTCTGATCAATTGATATGATATTTGCATATAAAATATGGCATCCCTCAATGTTAGCAACAGATCAATGTGGTTAACACGAATTGGTTGCTCCTAAGTAGAAAGTTACTAACATATTAAATCTGAAAATTTGGGGTCCCACAAAATCAGCCCTACAATTGGCCTATATAAAGTGTAATTCTTTGCTGTTGATGTAGTTTTGGTGGACTTAATTAACTGATTGTGTTACCACCAGTTTGTGATAATCTTAACAGCTATTAATATCTATTGTTGAAAATCATCAGTATTGGTAGTAAATATGCTTTAAAACATGGTCACCAATAAATTCAACAGTTGCAAATATCTATTATCATAAATAAAATCATAAATAAAAAATAACACCACTAATAGAAGATATAAGTCACAAGCCATTTAATACATAGTAGCAGAAAGTTTGTTGTAGAGTCCCATAGATGTACAAGATAAAAGCATTACTGTACAGGTCATTACAACCTACCATTTTATTGGTGTTCAAGATATTCAACTTTAAAATATATATGATGCCTGAACAGGAAAATCACGACAATGTTTGTATCTCTCTCAGGTCCAGCTAATTGTTTGAGAGTAAATATGTTGTCCTTTTATTATTCAACTAATCCTCACCACATTTCATATCCACAGTACAGTTCTCTGTTCACATTCAGCAAAGAAGTGTTTTCTAGAACTGCAAAAATCTTGGTGAGGGTAGCTGTACTATAGATAGGGACTTTTAAGTGAAGCATTGCTTGATGGTGCCAAACTTGAGTGAAGTCTGCTTAAATGCTTGATGTTTGGCACCAAGATAACTTGTGAGCACAAAGGATATTACAAGATCATGAATACCATTCAAATAGGAAACCAAAGACTGCCAAGGAAAAGTTTTGTGTCTTTGTTTTGTGTCTAGAGTTTGAAATTGTGTGACCATTTAAGCATATCTATCAGTATCTCCATTACTGTGCAGCTAGATTAAGAACATGAGCACCTTCTCATATCCTGATATATGTTATATGTAAACATACTGTAGCTGTAGGTTAGGGTACAGCCTATTTACAAACACAAGAATAAAGTGGGCCTGGAATCAATGTTTTGAGGTTTACTTTGTACAGCAGCATAAGAGAGATTAAGGAGCTTTTTCTTCTTAGACTTATACTATCACAGCTTTATAAAATGCTTGTGCTTAACTTTGAATTGTGGCTGGCACTGCAATATTACTGTAACTAATTTGAGATTAATAAGAGCATACCTTGAGCAATTTTTTAACATTCCAATCTTACCTGTAAATAAGTAATCATTCTCGGAGTTGTCCTCTTTTTGTGATTGTAACAATCCAGGCTTTCCACAGATTCCACCGGTAGGTGTAAAGAGGGATACAACATGTTCTGTCATGTATGTCATGTCACCCTTGAAGATTTCATCTACGCTGACATTGTATCTGAGATTCTGATTGTACAGGTAGCCTCTATCCCTTTCTCCGGGTAGAGGGGCCTGCTCGGCATTAAGTATTGATCCTCGGAACGCTGTACAGGAAATAGTGATAAAATGTTTTTGTTGCTTCAATGGCAAATAACTGTTGTTTCCTCCTCCTTGACTTTCCACAACTCTCACAAGTTTTCCAGTATAAATGACTGAACGTAGCATGTAGTCAGTACTGCTGAACTTGTTTCTACAGAGATACTAATACAGTACATATTAAACACAATTCCAATCAGATAATTGACATTTAAGAAAGTAGAAAGAGGCTATGATATGATGTCATTTAAATATCATAATGGACGTCTATATCCATTGTTAGAGATCCTTTCCTCTCTGTTGCCTCCCTCCCATATCCTACCTCTTCCCTCCCCTCCATTTTTCCTTCCTCTCCCTCCCTGTAACTTTTCCTTACCAAATGATTTTGTATGCTTGGAAATTCTGTTGTCCTTCAATATTGTGATATTGAGATAGAACGTGTTGTAAATGTTTGGTGTACCCTTGCCACGACAACTACTGGTGGCTGTTCATAAGGAATCGTAGCATTTTATTCCCCAAAATTTATAAAATGGACAATAGAATCACTGTGTTTTTAATTTTAGCTTTATTGTTATCATACATGAAAATGGTAAGGTATTGAAGGTACGCAATGTTTCAAATGGCACTTCGGAGATGAAAGTTTGTTAAAAGCTATATGGGTCAACGAGTGAAATTGCTAGTTTACTCAAGTGACATATACTACATAAAATTCCATACAAATAAAATATTACCACATTGTAAACTATTGCTGTTGTGAGATGTATTATTCTTCTGTGCAATGTGTGCATAAGGTAGGAAATTGGTTTATGTCTAGAGGCACAAATCTTGATCGTGCCTGCCTGCATGCATGCATGCATTCCAAAGTATCACAGGATTCAGCTTTGATTCAGTATATTGAGTTACCCGCCATGATGCATGTATGTGGAAGTGTCGCATCAGTAACCAGAGATCTCCAGACGCCTGATCCTGCTAGCGTGCACATAACAAGTTTGATCACCTTTGGGGGGTCAGGATCCTCCCCGAAAGGAGGATCATGATTGCATGGTCTGATCCTGATTACACGAGCATTCACATTTAATCTTGATGGCCCTTGCAGAGTCAGATCCTCCTTGTGTTTTCAAATGTGAACAATTCCCTGGTTCTGTTAGTTAATGAGCTACTGCTTTACCACAGTGGCCATCAAGCTATGCGCATAGTTTAATTAAACAGTCCGTACGTATAACAGTTTTATAGACTCATGGCAGCCCTCCACTGAACTGACTTTCCTTTCACAGATTATGAATTACTTCTTGATAGAGAGCTTGCTTACATTGGTTTTCTTTTCACATTAGTGTCCTCACATTAATACAGTTTGACCACAGTATTTCATTATATAAAATGTGTGTAAATGAAGGAAAAAGGCTATATCACCTCTGTTCTGATGTTTTTTTGCTGTGCTGTAAAAAAAATTCCCAATAAAATGAAGATGCCATGTTGTAAATACATATTTATTTTTCTCCTCCCCAAATTTTCTAAACCTTAATAGCTATAATGTCTTTTCCAGAGCAGAATCCTCTGTCTTCTAGATGTAAATGTTGAATACAAATGAATCTTTTGGCTGACATAAGATTACAAAGCAGTGTTGCATCTGTTGCCCTAAAATTGCCAAATTATCAATTGCAAACAACAGTCAATGACAAAAACATGAACGGTAACAACCACTGAAGGGGGAACTAAATTCCTCAACTGGAATCTATACACAACAATGGCTTAAACAGCCATTCTGGACCATTGCCAAAGCAACCAATCAGTTTGCTGTTTTCTCTGTTTTATTAGATACTTTAAGGTGATAAGTGTGTGGGTCTGTGTGTGTATGTATGAGGGAGGTGGGGGTCGGGGATTGTGGGGAGGCATTGTGTCTTGTCTTTTCTGCATTAACATTTTCTAAAATATAGGTATGTACATGTGGCTCCCTGTAAGCATGTTTTATACACTAATAGAGACAATAATTTTGTTGACCAAATGTTATCAGAGATAATGCTATACCTTTAACTATGCAGCAGAACTGTTTCATCATGTTTTCTGGTGTCTTTGCGGCATTATTAATAATCAGTGAGAAGGGCATACACAGTACTGCACATGTTTCTCTTTTTTTAAACTCAGGGGGAAAAAAATACCCCTTTGACTACTATAGTGACATCAAATAGACGGTCACACTATTGTTGGCAAATAAATTTAATATAAGACAGATCATTGCAAATCAAGCTAGGGTCTAGCTGGTTACTATTTGACATTCTCGTTATCCTCATTTGAAAATGTTCAGGATCAGATTGCACCAAAATCGGCGATTTTCATGACCGTATATACTTACGACCAAAAATATGGTTTGTGGTAAACACAAAATGCAGTATTACCTATTGTTACTACCAAGAAAAATATCACTAAATACTCACTTGCCAAAGATATTCTTGCACTGAACATTCCTCAGTTTTCAAAACAATAAAAAGTCCTGCGATTCCTGTACATGTTTTCGTACTTGAAAAATTCCAACTACCCTATAAAGTTGTAATTCACTTAAAACTATTAAGGAAAACTCAGGCAAAAGCACTGCATCATTTCTGCATGACATTTTTGTTATAGATCTAAAAAGCCTGTAACAATATGTGACGTTGAAAAACGTTTGCTAAAAACTATGTAGAATATCACTAACATGTTCAGTAATTCTGGGGCTTAAGTGAGAATACAAGGGATAACACATGGAAACCCCTACTAAATCACTCTAAAACTTGCATATCGTATTAAAAACTGCATTTATCATGGATGCAGTTGATTCTTTTAAAAAATCAATGACTGATGAAAAGACTGTATGTTTGTGCATCACAATTTGTTGCCGGTTGATTTATGAAATATTTCAAGCATGAAGCACTTGCACTTTTGGCTAGGCTAATTGTAGGAAAGAATTTTCACAGAATTTAGAAAATTGAAGTAAATGTTCTCCTTTTGGTTCTGGTAAACACAAGTGGTAGTAAAACTTCTTAGTTAGGATATGCTAATGTCTTTTCTACATGAAATCTGTTTTATTCATTTCATGATGTCATCTTTTAACATTTCTGCTAAGAACTTTGTGTGCTCCCTGTGTTTTAATGACAGTTTTCATTAGACTTGTGTCCTAAGTGTTGAACATAGTTAGTCCATCAGAGTATAACAATGAATCATACAACAGAAGTAATGGGAAGGGTAGGCTTGTGTTTTTCCCCAAAAAGTTGCCATCACACAGTTTCATGCATTTGATGGGGAATATGATCATTCTTTTCAAAATTAAGAATCCTACTGTAAAACAATGCAATGGGATCTATCAATAATAATCACATGAAATGTCATAATTTTTTTGTTATGTAACTTGTGATGTAGAGGCCTTAATATTAGGATGTGTGCACAGACACGTTATGCTGGATAAAAATGATTTACTCACTGATAGTAACGCCGTTTGGAAGCAAATCTTGATAGTGTATTTTTTTTCTATATGGTTACCGAAGATTAAAAATGTTTATAACTTTTACGAGCTCTCTAAAAATGTTATTGGGCTACCAATATCTCAGGACAAAATACCCTTTTCAGTGTAAAATCAATCATATACAGGCAAAAGACAATTATTTTTTATAGTATATGTTTATTAAGACAGGAATTTTGAAAGTTACGACTGACTTTTCAAAAGTTACGCCCATTTTTTTGACAAAAGTGAACCCTGTTTGGGATTGGTAGGGGAAGGGAGGGGGAAGGAGGGGGTTTCCTCCACCCAGCATGCCATTCTGTAATGTAAGTACTGAGAGTTTTGCTGTATATATAGTGTGTGTACTGTGTGCCTCGGATGGTGCTCAGCTCCATGAATGAATGTATTCATAATGCAATATACATGAGCAATCAAATATTTACCAGTAACAAGTGTTTATAGTCAAACAAAAAAGAATAAACATCAACAAATATTGTTGATATTACCTAATGTTTACATTTAATATTGATGAAGGAATCTAAGAATAAAGAAAAGTACTACAAACAATTAAAAAGCTGGGAATGAATATTCCGTTTTTGTGACTGGTCTCCACTTTGAGCTTGCTTGCCATAAATAGCATGTTGTTATGTAGCAGGGTCATTGTAGCTTTGGTCTGCTGCTGTAACCGAGCACTAGTAAAATCAAGCAATGAACCATTGGTCAGGTATGTGAAATTGGGATTCGTAGTTTTCAAGGGAAAACTGGGGTAGCTAGGACTGATTTTGGGAAAGGAAAATACCTGTCATGTGATGTTCAGTTTAGTTTAATTCAGTTTACTGTTTCCCAACAGTTAGGAAGCATCTTAGTGTTGCTCACTTGAAATATTTTCTGTGTAATGAGCATGGCTGAACTTTTGCATATCACATTGCAGAAAATAACCATTAGGTAAAACTTGGTGAAAGATTTCTCATGTGGTTTGTGATTAATAGCAAAGATCCTATAATAAATAGTACCTAGGTGACAAAATGTTTTTAATCTAATAGATTGGTAATTAGTTGCTAATTGACATTGCTTTGGTGATGTACTTTCCTCTCTGTTTGATCTGTTGCAGTCTTGTTCTGACTGGTAGCAAATTTGGCCATCAATCACCTCAACAAAGATGTCATAGCATTCACAGAAGTTCGGGAGTAATTTGAATTGATGAATTACAGTTACCAAACTTAATTGTTGTGACCAAAATTAAGGAATTATACAAACAGAAACTGGTGAATTATTGTTTCTAAAGTTGGTGGAAAAAAAAAACTGGTAACTTACAGTTAACCAAATTTGGTGAAAGTTATACATACAAAAAATATTGGTGGATACATTTACCACACTTTCTGATTTGAAGTGACCAAAATTGGTGGATTATACAAACAAAAACTAGTGAATTATTGTTTCCAAAATTGTTGAATTATAATGTTAAAATAATTAAAATTTGTAAAATTGCAGTTCCCAAAGTTGATGAAGTTATACATACAAAAAATTGTGAATGACAGATCCCAAAGCTGGTAAAATTGTAGTGAACAAATTGTTAAATTATACCTACAAGCATTGGCTAATTATTATACTTACCCAAATTAATGAATTAAACTTACCAAAATGTGCCTGACAGAATCGTGTTTGCGGGTGAGAGATGTAATTGCAAACACATCTTTGGCCAGATACAGTGGTCCCAACGAAAAAGAGCAAAATTGTGAGAAAAAGTGTGTGTGACATTTCTGCTAAAATGAAATCTGCTTCTGGAAATGAGAAATACTGTTTACACGAATGACAGGATGCTTCAAGAAATAAATTACAAGTGACTGTCTCCTCTACGCTCCCATGCTACTTATATAGCTGCCAGTTAAGTGCAGAATCTTAAACATTACCTGAATTGTATCATCAGAGTAATTAATCACTCCTGCATTAAGTTCAGTGTATGCCTTAATATCTTACTCTGTCCATACGATAATAATTAGTTTAAAGACCAGCCAATCACAACCCTTGTTTTCTCTTATTCAAGGAAAGTTTTTTTTCTTACTATCTTTAGAAATATCTCTTGACCAAGTATTGCACTCACTAAAAGGTTGAAGATTTATCAATTTTTAAAAGAGATTTAAAATGATTTATTGTGTCTGGATGTTTGGATATGGATCACAGAGCTTGTGACATTTCCAGTGAAGGCGGGTTGGATAATGACATATTAAACTCAAACAACTTAAACAATTTAATGATCTATAAAGTGATCATAATCCATTTCATGACCTCCCTCTTGTTTTCCAAATTTGTTCTAAAATCAAACTTAAGAGCAGCAGGCTACAGCTTCAATCTTGCAAATTTGTGAAAACAGTAAATTTGGCTATTTTATATTACATGCTCCTTTGTCTCATCTGAACGTTTTGATTGAATTGTAGAGACATATTGTATGGCAGCGATGCTATTTTCAAATTTTGTGATATTCTGTGAACACTTTTGGCAACAGCAGAGTGAATGATGTTATCACAGCAATTCAGCCGAATCTTATCTTTTATCTGTTTTAATCTTTTCTTTATAATATTAATGTTACTGATTTACAGATGAAAACAGTATTTCTACAAAAAATTGCATTTTGAGTAAATTCTAAATACAAACAAACTTTAAAGCTAACAAAACATTCCAAAGTACCACATTTCAAGGATAAATCAAGTGAAGATTACAATAGGAAAGTAAAGCAGTTTAAGAACACCTACAGTGATAACACCATAGACCACTTATTGTGATCCATACCTTGGAAAAATCTAGGGTTTAGCCTTTCCAAATGGATGCAATTCAATGAACTATATCTTAAGTTAGGAATCCGGTATTGATTAAAGCTGTTCAACAAACAGTGTGGAATAATTTTCTGTTTTGATATCTGTGTTTCACCTTCTGCCAGTGGAAGTTAACCTTCTCTTGGTGAAATAAGTGTCTTTGTTTAATCGGTCATTTCTAGTATTTCATTATTAATTCTCATAGCCTTACTTTATCAGTAACAACTATTATATATACTGTTTCTACAAGTAAAGTAGATTAAAACTAGGTACACCAAAAGGGGGAAAAAGTTAGGGAATAGCCACAGGGACCCAGGGTCAATAAGGGGCCCAGGCAAATAATTGTACTCTTTATATGCCCATGAATGTACTAGGCATTTGTAAAGACAGGGCCCTATGTATGAAAATCCGATCTTTGAAACTAATACTTCTGAACTAAGAAAACAAAAAATTGAAACTTTGAACTGTTTTGAATGGCAGATATTTGAATATTAAGCAAAGTAAGGACTCCAGAGCTTTGTTAAGCTATGTCATAATATCAGCCTCTAAGGTTTGCCAAAGTTTAATGTCTGAATTCCTTTCAACTTCTGCCCTGGCAATGAACCTTTGTATTTGAAATTGAAAGTTATGTCCATGAAGGTATTACAGTTTCAAATACCTGCCATTTGTAAACGGATACAATATAGAAAGTATCAGAATAGTTAATCTTTTTTTTTTATAATGTTGTAAAGAAAATTTGTTGAATTGATCTGCCTGGACAAGCTGTCTGGTGCTTGAGGGGTTTGTTTTAGCTTGCTGTGATCTAGTTTGGTAAGTTTATATGTCTGTTGACCGTCATACTGTACAGTGTGTACTCTGAACATTCCATGCACATGTTATTGAACTTCACACTCTGTGGTAGGACAAATTGTTAGACATTAAAAAAATTGTAACTTTAGTGGTTTCATCTACACTACAGCTGAACATCATAATAGGATCAGATCCTGAGGTCTGAAGGTCGTCGATGTAGTCCCCATAGATCCTATATAATGCCAAAAAGTGCAATAATAGTCACTCATATCACAAATATTTTTTTCGGCCAAACTCATCCTCAGTTTTACATTTAATTATCTAATTTAACAATGTCCACTAGGTTAGGAATAATTTGAACCTTCAAGAAAATACTTTCAGCATTTTAAGCAAACTTAAACTTTACTGCCAGAGCTGATGAACATTCATTGTAATCCAGATAAGTTCCGAATAGTTCTAATTTACATGTAGGGCTTTACCTTCGTGTACAGATCATGATTGGTAGCTAGTATCAAATGCAGCCACCTACTGGCTAGTCAACACATTACCAATTTAGGATGATATTTGCCCTTCAACCTTACTTTCTTTTTTCCATCCCCCTCCAACTTCTCCCTTTCTGTTCTAATTCTCTCTGCCATCCCCTCCTCTATGGGCAGCCATTTAGGCAAAAAATACAATGATGAAACAAATAAACAAGAATGAAAATTGAAAAAGAAGAAAGATGCAAGATGAAATAAACAAATGTAATACCAATGTAAAAGTTGTGAAAGGCTTCACTTAAAAAGAGAAATAAAAATAAAAAGACGAAACATATCAAACACATGCAACCGAAAGGTAACAAAGGAGCACCGGGAAGACAAAGTTGATCCACTTGTCAGAACAAAAAGATCAATCACCACCATAAAAAAGAAGATGTATTGAAAGCAAAAGAACATTTATACGAAATCAAAACGAAAGCTCACAGGCGGAATGAACAAGTGCTCAGAGCAAAAAAGAACAAGCGCCAGCATAAAACGAAGATGTAACATAATCAAAAGGACATTCGCACGAATTAAAACAAACGTTCACGTGAAACGAACGAACGCCTATGAACTAAAAGGGACAGAGGCGCTGTTTTGGTGTTCCTTCATCGTGATATATTATGAAATGTAGTTACGTCTTGTATGCTTGACAGTTCTGTCCAACCACGCTGCACCGTGCTTCACAAGGTCAGTGAACTGTGAGGGCTAATCGTCCTGTTGTCATTGTGCCCACAAAGGAAGTTTTCAACCGGGGCAGAGGCAGACAAGGCTGTTCCTTTTGATTATGTCCCAATGTTCGTTTTGATTCTGTCCCAATGTTCATTTTGATTCTGTCCCAACGTTCGTTTTGATTTATGGGGAAAACTTTCAATTGTGGGGGCGAACTTTCACTTAGTTCG
>KN889916.1:16480-38304 GCA_000934455.1 Apostichopus parvimensis
GGGGGGGGGGGGTTGTAATCAATATTATTTTCCACTGTGGATAACTGAATGATATGTTATAAAGAACACAAAACATCAATTTGATGTGATGACATCTTTCAGCCTACTGTTGCCAGATGCATTCACAAACTATCATCTTCTTATCTCACCATACAAAATGCTATGCGTGAATGTGAGTTTTGACTATATAAAATAAAAATTCACGCTTGTTTTGTTTAGCAACCAACTTCCTTCATTTTAATAACAACAAAGTCCCCGCCGTCACATAAATTTTGCTTATTTATTGAAATGAAGAGCAGAAGAAGACATAAAAGAGAAAATAAAATTCCTGCAAGCAACTCAACTTTCAAACTTCAGCGATAAGTCATACAACCATTTACGTTAATTGCTACTGGCGATGATACATCCCTATTGACATAAGCAAACGTCTATCGTAGGTCAACAGAGAGAAAGCAAAAATAAAAACAACAACAAGTGTGGGAGAATTTCTTAAAATGCCATATGTTTATTACCATCTAGTATTTTGTTAGTTTGAAGCAAATTCAAATGATTCGGCTGGTTTTGAACACGAAACAGTTGTACTACAATTAAATACTAGAGTTCCAATGGTATACGTATACCACCTGTGACGGGCACAGAATTTCAAAGGTTGACAGAGAGGAGGGGGGGTGGGGCTGTTCACACTCCGCCATTGATTTTGGTAGGGGCATGAACCTTTAATGAACGGACTGCCAAGAAAACAAAATCAAAGTTAGAGACGTCAAATGGTACATTTTAAGTCATATTTATACTTTCAATTAAGCCTCTAATTAGCTCTATAAACAATATTGTGCTAAAAAATACTCTTGAATCATCCCATGATTCAACTTTCCTCACCGACTGAAGATGGAGGTGGGTGTCTTGCGCAAACTCTCCGCTCCCACCCCCCCCCCCCGGCCCCTTGCGCACGCCAATGCACACCATGAACAGTGTAAATACCGTACCGTATGTATCGTTGGTGAGTTTGTAAAAGGCCGGCTGGTGATAAGACATTTCTACATAACAGCTGGACAATGCTCATATCGAACTGTCCGATTCTTGATATCGATATATATACAGTACATTCATGTTTGCCACGCGAATTGAAAACAAAAAAACCACGGTGGCTCGTAAGATCCATTTTGTGTCCACCCCCTGCTCGATGGCTATTTCGATCCCAATTTGGGTCTCATCAGCCAGACGCAATTATCTCGACATCTGTCGATTAATTTCTAAGAAAATATTTGGCAAATATCAACAATATGAATTCAATAAGAGCTTCACAGTTCTTGTTGTCGATATAAAATATATGGCTTATAACGAAGAGAATAAAAAAGACTTTAGAATTTTAGAAGAAAGAAACTATTCAGTGCTAAGAATATATGGCTTTTTAAGATAATCACCTTTAAAATATGCTAAATCGAGGCCACAATGCTCCTTTGAGGCTAATTTGGGTGATCACATCGTCTGCGCTGCGTAGGCGTAAATGTTAATGTTAATCCATTGTTTATCCATTCTAATCACTCAACCAACACACGTTCTTTTAGCTTCATATTAACAACAGAGAACATATAGATGACATTCAACACCATTTTTGTTTGATGCATTGTATACATGTTATGTAATGTCAAAATAAATTGTTAGTTATCAATGGAGTTTTGTGTTGCATCGGGAGGAACTGACCTTATTGTCCGTGTGTTAGTCTAAGTAGTCCAGTCATTTTCAAATATAACGCCTGATGTTTAAAGTGGTCATCTCTTAAAGAATATAAGTCTCACCCCCCCCCCCATTTTAAATGAGATTACTCGGGCTGCAAATAGTTTTAAAACAAATTGGTGTGAACTGATTAACATGTCAAATAAATATCAGTCAGTTACATATTATACAAACTATAAATGGGATTATACGAACATGAATCAATTTTAATTAATCACTTTATTCCAAGTAGATTTCAGAAATGAGTGATTAACGAAAAATTCTCAATAAAATGATCAAATAAGTAAAAAGGCACTATCATTGTCAAACAAGTCATTGATAGAATAAATTCCGTAACAAATCCAATGCAGGATAAGCAATTATTGGCTTGTTATCAACTTGAATCGTACTATTGTTCCAAATTAGAAATAGCGAATTCTTGGTACTAAGATTACAATTGAATTTAACAGATAGTAGCATACGTTGTATGAAAGACATGATCCCGCTAGAAAAAAATAGTAACTTTTAAGCTAGCAAGCTTGATAAATATTAGAGATCTATGTTAATACGGTCACTTGGATGCTCCAAATCACCGACATATTTACCCAAACCAACCGACACACATACAGACAATCACACATACACGCATACACACACTCTCCGCCTGCATGAATGCATAGGTTACGATTATCATCGAAACCAACTAAGCAGAACAACAGACTCTTATGTATTTCAACAATCACACTAAGAGGTCATCCAGCGTGAAAATGTAGAAAATAGTAAAACTATCACTGGCTAGAATGAAAATAACTTAATTTTGTGAAAATATAATCTTAAATAACTTTTCGACCTCTAGTTCACACTAAAATGTGAAAACGATACATTACATAAGTATGTTTGGGCAATTTTTACATGCACTAAATCCAACTGACGATTCAATAAGAAACATAAACAGACTTGTACTTTTGATAATATACTTAACAATTTCACAGTAAAGTTCACCATTGTGAAAATATAACAAACGGTTAACAGACTTGATTTACTGATTTTGAGAAAATGTAAGAAACACTTCACATTAATTTTGAAGTTTTGACAGTGAAATGAGGATACTTTATAAGATTAAGTCGCCGAGGAGAGAACCTGGGCACGAAAATCAAACTGAAGTGTGGATGATTCAGATGTCTGCATAGGCATATTGCAAATTGGCTTCTTTGGGCATTTTGCCCTCACCTGTCTAGTGTAAGAAAACATAAATCACTTCGTATTGAATGTAATTAATAAAAATTTCCGTTGAGTACGTATAGCGTCACTGGCTTCTTTTGTTCTCTTCAAGTGAGACTCGAGTCTCTTCCATTGACTCGAGTCCCTTATTGCTACATGTGACTCGAGTCTCTTCCGTTGACTCGATTCCCTTACTGCTGTGACTCCAGTCTCTTCCATTGATTTAAGTCCCTTATTGTTACATGTGACTCGAGTCTCTTCCGTTGACTCGAGTCCCTTATTGTTGTTAGTCGAGTCTCTTCCGTTGACTCGAGTCCCTTACAGCAGTGACTTGAGTCCTTCGGTTGACTCGACTCCCTTATTTCTGTGACTCGAGTCTCTTCCATTGATTTAAGTCCCTTATTGCTTCATGTGACTCGAGTCTCTTCCGTTGACTCGAGTCCCTTATTGCTGTGACTCCAGCCTTTGTCTTACTTCAGTCAAGTGCCATGGTCGAGTCAGAGTGAAGTCAAGCAAGTTTCGTTTTGAGTCACTTTCGTTCTAACTCGAGTCAAGGGTAACAGCAGACAATACTGGACTCAGTGAGTGACTTAATTGACTTATTCCAACAATGATTCAGTCCTTGTATGTTGCGATGGGCACAACATTCTATTTTCGACAGATGAAAAGATAAGAAGTTCTGAATACATCGTAATATCGTGTCTGTTTACATAGTACCATTACATTCAAACCAATATTTACCAATTATCAAAATGAAACAAAGGTAAAGATTACAATCCATTGTCATACTTAATGTAATGACTTTTAATAGATAAAATAGTTTGTTTAACGGTGAGAAATAACATAAGCTCAGTAAACCTTGCAATTCATGCGTTGTTTGAAGCTCTTCTATATTCACAATCACAAAGCTGGAAACTCCCGTTGTCGAAATTCGGTGCAACGATTGACCTAGGGTGCTGACAGCTCACTCACACTGTGAATGTGTCATTGTGAATGTCATAGCTAAAAATGTATGCATGAGTCAGTGACATATGAAACTTACATATACGCATATTGATGCTGACTATGAACATGGAGAAGGCCTACAACATTATTTTAATGTAGATCAACATACATAATTAGTAATTTAATATTTACCCTTCAGAGATATCTGGCTGTCCAGTATGTAACATGTTTGTAGGCCTATTACTACGGAGATCCTCTGTTCAGGACAAATAAAATAACCTTCTTTAAATCATGGGAACATCCGATTCTCCAAACTGTACTATTTGTGATATTCAGATTGAAAGTATTGAACATCTGTTTTGGTAGTGTATAGTGTTACGTCCTCTTCTATTTTAGGGGTTAAGGCTATGTTATTAAATAAGCAATTATTTCCTTGGTTTCGGTGTTGATGTAGCTCACCCATACAATTTTTTTATTTTATATATGAAGCATTTCATTTTTCAATGTAAACTTAATAAGTGTATTTCTGTCTTAGATCATTTTTTCTATAAAAAATGGGTTATTAACGAACTCGAGAGTATTATTTTCGATTTTATTTGGGGAGGTATTCCTGATAAAGTAAAGAGATCGTCAAATTATTAATCGATTAAAAGGTGGGGGACTATAGGTCATTATTACTAATAGTTTTATTGATGGCGTGAAGTGCAACTTGATCAAAAGTTACTGTTATGATTTACATGGCCCATGGAAAACTTTCTTTGATATGATATTATGTCAATTTGGCAAGCAACTTCTTTCTCAACTGGCGTTGAGAGTATGGTCAGATTTGTAATTTCCCCCGAATCGTAATGTTACTTGGCTTAAAGGAAAAA
This sequence comes from Apostichopus parvimensis, assembly GCA_000934455.1. Lineage (NCBI taxonomy): Eukaryota > Metazoa > Echinodermata > Holothuroidea > Aspidochirotida > Stichopodidae > Apostichopus > Apostichopus parvimensis. The sequence goes on from KN889916.1 coordinate 21,232, forward strand.
GAAACTCTGGGTGTTTGCAGTGTACATGCGGTAGGGGATCATTTTCTGATTCCATTTGTGAAATAACTAAGCAAAATAAAGTTTCCCTGAATTTTACACGAATTTCCCAATTATTGTTTTTACTCATTTGAACAACGGCCATTTTGTTATTTGAGAATTGATGGCGCTTCAAAAGTGACGTAGGCGAGCCACTTCGTAACTTCAAAACAATGAAGCTTTGCATACGAGTTATAGTCTATTCACACTATGTTCGAGCATCTCGCTTAGCTTATTTCGCCGGTTAAAATGCCTGAATGTCAAGCCTTTGGTTGTGTTAAGCGAATTCAGGTCTGTTGGTCGGACATTCTCCTGCGTTCAAAAAGCTTTTTCCGCGAACAATCCATGGCAGTATACCCTCTTCTTCTCGCTTTCAAATGGCGAACAGAGCGCACACAGACACAATTCTTCGCAGTGACTCGCGGAACTGGTACTCGTATCAGCAACGGAATTCGAGCCAGCATCACCAACAGTCGCGGACTGTGATTCTTTGCACAACTCCTCCTCTCGATTTCTCAGTTCTTCCTCTGAATATTCTGGTGCGAAAGGATACGATTCCAATCCAAAGGCTTCCGTTTTCTTTTTTGAAGATATTTGCTCGCCAATAAATGATTTAACTTTTGGAGTGCAATGTGGACGTAAGTAACGCTATCGTTAGGACTGAGTATGCGGTGAAAGCAATCTAAACACGGTAAAATCAAATCGTTGAAAAGATCCCAAAATTTATATTTCCACTGATACTCGTTACAATAATAAATTTTACACACTTTTTTAGCATTTTCAAAAGATCAATAAAGACAAAAGATATTTTTTGATCGATATTTTATTCATTACTACTGTTGAAAATACAATTTAAATTATTTTAGGGATTGGCAACTATTTTTTCTTGAAATATGCCAAGTGGCTCGATTTCGTCACAGTACATCCGGGAACTGGCTCAATTCAAACAAAATGGCGCGACACATGAACTACATTCAAATCGTTTTTTCATCTCAAAGAAGGGATTTTTATGCTTTTCTATTGCTTTTACTGGAAAGACCATCTGTCAAAACGTAAGAATGGATGCAAAAAAAAGCTAAGGTTTTATTTCTCTAATACATTCCAACCGTATGTCCCAATGTATTTATTCTCGCTATTTGGATAAATTCTCTCAGAAACCTCCCGCTATCCGTAAATGTGCTTATATTGTTGATGAGCACCTACTTACTTGACGACTGACGACTGAAGACTGGAATAAGTTTTACAGTATACCCTCGGCAACAGTTTCTTAAAATCAATACTTTTAGCTCAGACTTTTACATAGAATAGTTGGGACCAATAACCTTCTTTAAACCATGGGAACATCCGATTCTCCAAACTGCACCTTTTGTGATATTCAGATTGAAAGTATTGAACATCTGTTCTGGGAGTGTATAGTGTTACGTCCTCTTTTATTTTAGGGGTTGAGCTATGTTATTAAATAAGCAATTCTTTCCCAAAAATTTGTTTTACTTGGTTTCGATGTTGATGTAGCTCACCAATACAATTTTCTTATTTTACATATGAAGCATTTCATTTTTCAATGTAAACTTAATAGTGTATTCCTGTCGCAGATCATTTTTTCTATAAACTCAAATTTACAATAAGTGTGAAAAGGTACACACCACATCGATATTCTAGTATTATTAAACTAAAGCTAACTTCATGCAAATTAAATAAGCTGCATTTTACTTACTTGTTTGCTTGCTTACTTACTCACTCACTTACTTGCTTGCTTACTTGCTTTCATCCATCCATCCATCCATACATCCATCCATCCATCCATCCATCCATCCATCACCCATCCATTCATATATACATCCATCCATCCACCCACCCAATCACCCAGCATCCATCCATCCACCCACCCACCCACCGATCCATCCATCCACCCACCCATCCGTCCATTCATTCATGCATTCATTCAGCAGTACATTCCGGTCTGATAATGGTAATGCACACTAACCCTGTTAGAAAGAAGTAGGCTGTACAAGTAGTGATATCGGTTGTTTTCTTCTCAATCTAAATCTTTTTCAACGTTAGGTGTTATCACCTCACAACTATTTTCAAATGATAGGACTTTTGGAAGCAAGATTATTTGCTGAACCAAGGGACAAGAGATAAAATATCGAGGTCTTATGTAATATAATATTCCAGAACTGTTCAAACATGACATGTCCGCTATCTCCCATTCCCTATGAACTCAGGGATGGTTGGCAACTATATATAAGTTACATCTATATGTTTACAACCCCCCCCCCCTCCTCCGTCCCTTGTTTATCCAAACTGACCATTTGATGGCCTGCAGCTCTCAAATTATACGCAGATACTTCGTTTCGTTTATTTGGTCTATCACTTCACGTATAAACACAACAGATTCATATTACTTAAATGAGAAGCAAGCCTCTTTATTATCTTTACCTTATCTGATGGAGATAGTTGGAATATGCTTCTCAACTCTCCCAACCAGCTTCGTTTTGGGAGATCCGTTCACTCGCTGGACTGGACCAAATAGATTAACCGAGTACTGTAAGTGCCCGTACCCGATTTATTGTCACACCCTGTACTAAACTACTAACCACCTTGCCATCACATGATACTATCCGTTAATTATGTAGGCTTAAACATATCTATTTTGCAAAAGAGAAAGTCTGTGTTTGTGTGAGGTTAGATATTGTTATTTATTATTATTATTATATTGGTATTGTCGCGTTTACGGGGAAGACGATTATAGGAGAAAATACATGAGATGAGTTGAGCGGTAAACAAGATATATTTTATACTGCTACCAGTCTAACAAGGATACAATGAAGTCTGTTAATATAGTCAACAGGGCGAGGCGATTATAATGCCCAATGCTACATGTCTGTCCTATTCTGAGCTTAGATTGACACACTCTTCAAGTATGAATGATAACCTCTCTCCGAACTGCTAAAGTGTGGAATCGCATCTTCTTTTGTAGATATTGGACTTCCACACACTAACAAGGCTTTCATTGGCAGAATAATACAAAGCATAAGCAATCAACTAGTGCTGTGAAAATTAAGCAGAACAAAAATACTCGTATGTATTTCAACAATTAAACTAAGAGGTCATCCAGCGTGAAAATGTAGAAAATAGTAAAGCTATCGCTAGCTAGAATAAAAATAATTTAATTTTGTGAAGATATCATTTTTAATAACTTTCGACCTCTAGATCACACTTAAATGTGAAACAATACAATACAGCATGTATGGGCAATTCGTATATGCACTAAATCCAGCTAACCATTCAATAATAAACATAAGCAGACTTGTACTTTTGATGAAATACTTCACAATTTCACATAAAAAGTTCACCATTATGAAAATATAAGAAACGGTTAACAGACTTGATTTACTGATTTTGAATCATGTAGGGAACACTTAATCGATTGCCAAAAACAGGCGTTTCCAACTTCTGGGAAATATCGAACAAGTTTAACCTGCCAAAATTGGTTAAACTTCTCTACTAACCAGTAGGCATCCGTCACATATCTGACCCTTAACCCTTGGAATTGTCTGGTGGAAGATTTTGATACATTGTCCTCCTAGTTTTTACTTTTCTCTTTCTTACCATGTGAAAATTGTCCCCGTTCGACGTTTTCTTCTTCTTGAAATCTGGTTTTCAAATTCACCAGTTTCTCACCAAAAGCACCGTTTATGTACATAGCGTTGCTCATAATACACTCTCAGACTCAAACCACAGTTCATAAACTGTTCTTCGAAATCGCTAAATTTTCAGTAAAATGCAGCTTGAAAGGTATTTCGAACACCGAAAGATGAAACTTGGCGGAATCGATGTCAGAGCAGAATGTAGTACCGAGAAGTGCAGGCTTCGCAGATACGTCCGATTGTAAATGTTAGAGTAGCCTACATGCGAACATTCTTCGTGTTGGAGCTGGACAGCCCGATGTATAAACAACAAAGAGTCTGCTGTTCAAACTTATCTTGTGTTACACAAAAATCACGAAATCACCGATGCACTACATATATGACGGCTTAACGATTTTTTTTAAAACATATATAATTTATAAGAAATTTCACCGCAAATTAAGGAAGAAATTAATCTGTTTTCAAACATGGTTTTTGTTGTGATTACTGTAGGAACTGTATTCAGCGTGGGTTATGTCGCAATCTACATTTGCGAAGATGACGTCACGTTCGTTACTGTTCAAATCATATTTGAAATGTCCATCCTTAACGATTAAAAAATCGTTCCTCTGTCAAACGCAACATTAGCGTTCTCATACTTTCAAAACATGTTTGGAAATTATTTATCGTTTTTTAAGGTAACTTCTTAGGGCTACGAGACAATCTTTTTAAGGGAGATTGAATCAAATCTCCCAAGATTGCTTACCCTGGTCGCCAATGCCAGGAGGAAGGATGATCCATCTCTGCAAGGCGATGTAGTCTCGAAAATTTCAGTCACTATAGAAGATAAGTTCATTATAATCAATTAAACAACAGAGGGAGTCCTAACCTAGAAAACAATACATTCTGTTGTTGAGAACCCAACCATATTTTCTTCATATATACAGTTCTTCATTTTTTCTTAAGATTTTGACATTTTAACAGTGGATTGTGAATGATTCAGATGCCTGCAAGTGCGGATAGCAAATTGGCTGCTTTGGGCATTTTGCCCTAACCTGCTTAGGGTAAGAAAATATAAATAATTTCGTTTGAAACGTTACAGTAACAGTTTCCGTTAAGTACGTAGCGTCACTGGCTTCTCTTGTTCTCTTCAAAGAAGTCTCGAGTCTCTTCCGTTGACTCGAGTCCCATATTGCTGTGACTCGAGTCTTTGTCTTACTTCAGTCAAGTGCCATGGTCGAGTCAGAGTCAAGTCAAGCCAGTTTCGTTTTGAGTCGCGGTAAAGTCTTGTCACTTTCGTTCTAACTCGAGTCAAGGGTAACGGCAGAATATACTGGACTCAATGAGTGACTTGATTGACTTATTCCAACAATGATTCAGTCCTTTTGATGGGCACAACACTCTATTTAGATAAAAAGTTCTGAATACATCGTAATATCGTGTCTGTTTACATTACGTTCAAACCTATATTTACCAATTATCAAAATGAAACAAAGGTAAATATTAAAATCCATTGTCATATTAAAGGTTATGGCTCTTAATAGATACAATGGTTTGTTTAACGGTGAGAAATAACTTAAGCTCAGTAAACCGTGCAATTCGTGCAGTTTTTAAAGCTCTTCTATTTTCACAAAGCTGGAAACTCCCGTTGTCGAAATTCAGTTGAACGATTGACCTAGGGTGCTGTCAGCTCACAATGTGAATGTCTTGTTGTGAATGCCATAGCTAGAATATGTATGCATGAGTCAGTGACATATGAAACTTACATATACGCATATCGATGCTGACTTTGAACATGGCGAAGGCCTACAACAATATGTTAATGTAGATCTACATACATAATTAGTAATTTAATATTTACCCTACAGAGATATTTTGGCTGTCCAGTATGTAACATGTATGTAGGCCTATTACTACAGAGATCCTCTGTTCGGGACAAACTGGCTGGGCTGATCTTCAATCATAGTTTTATGGAGAAATATACATTAACAGACAGTAACAACATGCATGACCTTTAACTTCATATATCCAGAAAATGATCAGAAATGACGAAATCCAACAATTTCTGTGAAAACTATTTATGTTATTCATTTTACGTAATTTCATGTTTTGCTCTTGATTGATCGCTGGGGCAGGGAGGGTGTTGGGGGGGGGGGGTGTTCAGAAGGCTGATATGTGTGGAAGATCTGCTCACGACTAAACTAACCACTGTTAAAGTCTTTAAGTAATATGTAAAATTTATACCTATTATATATAAGGATTGTCTCTGTCATCGTTGCCGACGTGTATTTTTTCCTTATCGCGGTTAAAGGGAAATTTCCGCTTGATCGAGGTCGGGCAAAGGTCAATGCTGCCCTCGTCCAACGGTGTTTAGGGTGTGACCTTTCTTACCCGCCTCCTTGCGTTGCATACTTACGTAATCGATGCATACTTACGTACTATGTGAGTTACATATGCTTCATTCCTCTCCTGCAGGATCAGAGTGGCGTCGTATGTGGTCTCATAGCAGAAATCCTAAGTAGTATAAAAGCCGCCGTTAACCCCAGAAAGGCGCAGTAAACCCCAGAAAGCCACTGTACGCCCCTGTATATCGCAGTTCGTCGTGCGGCTATTTTTGCCCGGCAACGATTTTTTCATTCTTCCCATTCCTTGGAGGAACAGGTCGGATAATTAATTAAAACTCCCAAATAATTTTTTGTGGCACGTAGAGGGTGTCCAGAAACTAATTTTGTCGGGGTGAGGCGGAGTTGAGACGGGCCATGAGAGACCTCTCCCATAAGATAATTCACGCATATGCAGTAAAAGAGAATTTTGATTGGCGTTTTATTCCCTCAACTTCTCCTCTTATGGGTGGAGCCTTGAACGCATTTGGTGGGTGTAATTAAAAGAGTCATGGCTGCTATTCTCCCTAGTACTGTGAGACTTACAGATGGGATTTTGGGGACTTTGTTTGCGAAGTCGAAAGCATTGTTAATGGTCGTCCGTTTACAAAACTCAGCGACGACCCACGTGACTCTACGCCTCTTAATCCCAACCATGTGTTGTTATTGAGACATGGCCCTAGCATTCCGCCGGGCAAGTTTTGAAGTGTTGACCGTTTCCGTCGCCGCTGGAGGCATGTCCAGTACCTGGCTAACCAATTCTGGCGCAAGTGGTTGAAATTGTATCTACCTGAATGGCGCGTGCAAATAAACGCGTTAAGTCCTCCGGCCATCTTGTTCAGCATCATTGAGCGTCGTCACGGTGACAGTCTCCACTTCTTATAGAAACCAAAGTAGAAAAAAGAAGAAAAAAGAACGAATATCTTAATGTATATATCCACAGACGGAGGGCCTAACATCACAATAAAAATAAATTATATTGTTATGTTACTGTAGCTATGTCTTTATACGATAGAGATTTCACATTCTCTGCTTTACTTGTTTTCACTTGATTTACATTACAACATCACATTCTTCTATATTTCAAAGAGACACATTGTATCTTTAGCTATATGGAATCTTATCTCCCTGGTATATTAAATAAAATATGTGGTATGACAATGCCGAGATCTTCAAGTTAGCGAAATGAAATGCAGTCTCCTCTCCCCTTTGATTTTTTTGGTGGACAAATGGAGCTTAAAATGGTACTATCTTTTCGATCAGTTTACCTGTATGCATTTGCCAGTGTTATGACTTGTGTGGGTGTGCTATGATATTTAAACGACCTTATAAGCAGACGTGACAGAGAAGGCAGAGTAGATATAATAGGTCAACTATAACATTACAGATATCTGCGCAGAGTTTAAAGGTCGGTATTTTTCTTTGACTGGTATTACCCTATTATTACGAAACATTTTAGTGATTTAGAATAGCTAGTTGTTGTATTTATAGCAAGTGGATAATTTAAAAGCAACTCTGACTTAGCAAGATCAATTAGAAGCAAGTCAACATCGGCGAGACCAAGACTATCACAAAGAGATAAGGTTAGTTTTTTAACATTTTGATTTAGTTATTTATGTATGTGTTTTATCATTACTACAATCCCTGCTGTAAGAATGAGATAAACAACTTAGGCTCAAAAGTACAGTTCACTCTACATGTATTTAACAATTGCGGAGGGTATTGATTAATTTATATATGTTATATATATGTTCCTGGATATGGATCTCCAAACGGGTAGCCAGGGGGAGGGGCGGTCACCCTACCACAAAACAATGAAAGATACAGAGAAAGAATATGAGAATGAGAACAAAAGCGGGAGGGGACCATATCATTGTAAATAATTAGTATGATATCTTTGGAATTGACCAGGCGCCGTTGTCGAAAATTAACTTACGCCTAGTTTGTCGCCAAGGCGTTTTAGAGGCAAATCAGACGCAGAATCTTGGGGACCATGGGGTAAAATTCGCCAGGCGCCTGCTTAATGTACCTCTTGGAGGTGTACCACTTTGAGTAGAAGAAGCCTGGTGTCTTTGGTAGAGATCAATCTCGGTCATCAGCTGCCAATGTGAATATTGTTTGTCATATTTCAATGCTTTTTGATGTGCTACTTGGATTGAAATATGTTGGTCATCCTGACTATATAACGCTACAGCCTAGTGTGTATCATTCATATAAGATTATACATGTAGCATCATTGAAAACACACTGCAGGTTTGCTGTCTGGTTATGTTTGTGTCACATGATTCATTCCATTATTTCAGTATAAATATAAAAGATAATCATAAATGAGAACACAAATATAAAATGTTGTCTAAGGGGAGGGCTTCCCGTCCCTTTGGGAACATTTAATACGGTAAGGGGATCAAAATTATGCAAAATGTTGCCATTCCCAGTCAAGCAATTTAAGTTTACTTAACGCTTGTATTGACATGACTTTTCATGACACCATATGGACTCTACCTTCTATTAAGAAAGCCCTTCCACTTTCAGAATCGTTGTTTTTGGTAAGAGGGCTTAGATGTAAAATGGTGCTATAATTCATAATTTATGTAACTTTGAGAAAGAGGAAGGGGAAAATGGGGGACTCTACCCCTGCACCCTTCCCCTCTCTCTAGCTACGCCACTGCATATCTCTGTTATAAATGTATGCTCAGTAGATCAACCGATAAGATATATGCTTTCATTCATAATCGCAAGGACCTCACAAGTGTGTTTACAAAAAATATGCCAGTGTATTGTTTATCACATTTTTCTTCTATAGATTCTACAATGGCCGGTAGTCATTCTATACCCGATTGGTGGAAAAAGGTTCCTTGCCATTTCAATTGGGAACTTGATCAGAACATTATGTTAGATTTTAAGGGTATAGCAAACGAACTCGATAGTAAATTGGAAACCAGAAATGATATTGAATGGACGGAGACAGCCTGTGATATGCTGCTTTTCAGAGGTTATTTAGAGGTCTCTAACTTTGAAGGGGTGCAAAGTAACTCTCAGAAAGCAGAAGAATTCTTCGTGGAAGCGGAGAAAGAAGCCATGAAAGTAACAGATGACGATGAACGTCAGGCTTACATCATCATTGTAACTGCTAACAGGTTGTGGGTTCTGGAAACTATCCACGAGGGAAACCAGAATGAGGACAGACGTTTAAGACTTCTCCAAGAATTAGAACAAAGCTGGAGTAGACATCGAGATAAGCTCTCTCAAGAGAGACTTCAAGCCTTCATAGACGCTACTGCTGCTTTCGCTTTTACAAGACTTGGACCGAATAAATACAAGGAAGCCGAACAAAGATATCAGCAAGCACTAAAGACCCTCAAGATTAAATCTTCGTGGTATCAGTCTCTTGGTGCAGTTATTGGTCGACAGGCTCGTCTGTGGTCGAACAGCCTCAGTGAACCGTACGATGGCATCCATGATGAGATTCAGTGCTACGAGAAAGCGATTGAATTGGAACCAAGAAACAAGTCGGCACAATGTGACCTAGCAAAGGTTTTGCTGAGAATCCCAGGTCGAGTCGATGAGGCCAAAAATCTCATGGCCAACCTTGACGCAAATACATGTGAACTTATCATAAAGAAAGGTCGTTTTTATCGTCGTTTGTGTGATTATGAAAGAGCCATTGGTGTCTTTGGTAGAGGAGAAGAGCTTCAGCATCCCCGATCTGAGTTGTTTCTACAGTTATCGATTGTGTACCGATATTTAGCAGCCGATGCCAGAGACTGGAATGATAAGAACGAATATAAAAGATTGGAAATGAAATATATTGATAAATGTCTTGAACTAGAACCTTCTCACTTTCAAGGTAAAGTAAACAAAGCGATTGCGTTGGGTAAGGCGCGACGTAATGAGGAGGCACAGGCAATGTTCAACGGTATGATTGAGGAGTACAAAGGCACTCCGTTATATTTGATCGAAGCTCAATATCGACGTGCTGTTGGCTTGTTAATTGTTAATAGATATCATGTAAATGAAAATATCGCAAAGGCATATGAAGATGTGATAGAGACAGCACTTGAAATAACGAAAAATGTAGCTATTTCTGCTTATTGTAAAACTGCTGAATTTGCAAGGAATGCCAAAGAAAAGTTACAACAATATTATGAAACACTAGACGATGGCAATATCATGGCACAGAACCTTCGTATCAGGGTAGCAGAGATTGGATTGAATGATTAGGTATCGTTTGAGTGACCTAAGTACTTGGAGAATATACTTAACTATACCGAATGTTCTATACTCAGATCAGACAATATCACTGACTTTTAAAATACCTTTTTTAAATAATAAATGAGGTAGCAGGAAGATTATTGCACCTCTGCTGCCCAATTGTTTGGCTATTCCAATCCCACCCACGGGCTATCACTTCTCGTAGGTTGGGTCGCAATCCGGGAATCAGAAAATAATCCTCCTCCTCAATTGTTGCATGGTGATGTTCGATAAATTTGTGATTGTTGTTCTTTAGTAGCTTCCAGTCATTGTAAAATCAAATGTATATGATCAAAATAAGCCAACGATATAAGTTCAATCGTCAAGGTGCACTATTTTAGACGAGTTACATCATATTAAAAGGCGTATGTTTAGTGTTTCTTTCTTTTTATCCATTTCATTCCCCTTGTCAAAGTAATAGAGGAAGTTATAATTTTCTTCCTTTCTTGCCGAAACGGCTCTGTTTACCTTACCCCAAGAGTCACAATCAAGTCCAATTACAGGTTAAGGCTAAAGTGTTCATGTTTCTTTATTTCATCTTTCTTTCTTTCTTTCCATTTCATTCCCCTTGTCAAAGTAATAAAGGAAGTTATTTTTTTCTTTCTTGCCGAAACGGCTCTGTTTACCTTACCCCAACAGTCACAATCAAGTCCAATTACAGGTTAAGGCTAAAGTGTTCACGTTTCTTTCTTTCATCTTTCTTTCTTACTTTCTTTCTTTCCATTTCATTCCCCTTGTCAAAGTAATAAAGGAAGTTATTTTTTTTCTTTCTTGCCGAAACGGCTCTGTTTACCTTACCCCAACAGTCACAATCAAGTCCAATTACAGGTTAAGGCTAAAGTGTTCATGTTTCTTTCTTTCTGCACAGTTTTCTTTGCTCTTATGATAAATATTTTCTATTACAGTTGTTTACTTGCTCTTGTACAATAAGATTCAATAAAATACCAGGCTAACTTGTATTTTCGAGTTATCTCATATTTTGTATCTTCGTTCATGTTTTTATATAGTGTATGTTCCTTACATCAGTATATTACACAACAGCATTGGTTCAGGCAACAACATGTGTTGAAACGAAGCGAATGAAGACGACAACATGGTTTGAGGCAGCAACATAAGTTGAAAGAACAACATGTAAGTGATCAACAACATAACTTTAGACAGAAACATAATGCAGCGCCCCTCACTTTATATTCCGGGGCCATTGAATGAATCGTCTTATCATTCCATGGTGTCTGAATTTACTACAGGTAAATTTCTTTAAAAAAAACGAAAGAAAAGAAGAAGGGTATTCACCATGCTAATTTTCATGTATAGTGATTGGTCTACAGTTCCGGTCCATCCTGTAACGTTCATATCAGACTCAGAGGTACTGGATGGACGCGGGATTTAGTGGTGTTGGTCTAAAAGAGAGATCTATATACCTTTTGTTTTGTTGCGTGACGTGACCCGCGGTCAATCTCCACATCGCCATCCTTTTCATGTCCTAAATTGCACGTAAGTAAAATTCAAGTTCTCTTAAGTTGAATTCAATTTTACTTAAGTGAAATTCTATTTCACTTAAGCAGAAATTCAATTTCACCTAAGTAAATAGGCACATAGTTTACTCAAGTAAATGCCATTTCACTCAAGTATAATTGAATTCTACTTAAGTGAAATGAAATTCCACTTCAGTACAATTGAATTCTAATTTCACATCAGTAGTACTCAACTTTACTTAAGTGGAATTCTATTTCACTTAAGCAGAAATCAACTATCTATAAGTCTACTTATGTGGAATACAACTCTACTTCAGTGAAATTGCATTCCACTTAAGTTAACTAAAACATTTGTATTCTACTTAAGTAGAATTCTATTTCACTTAAGCAGAATTCAATTATCTATCATTCTACTTATGTGTAATACAACTCTACTTCAGTGAAATTGCATTCCACTTAAGTTAACTAAAATATATGTATTCTACTTAAGTGGAATTCTATTTCACTTAAGTTGAATACATTTTACTTAAGTCGAATTTCATTCATTTAAGTTGAATTGAATTCGACTTAAGTAGAATGTATTACACTTAAGTAGAATTGAGAGGTAAATGTTAAAACAGATTGCCATAGAGCCGTATATAGTCTATATACGGCTATGTGTTGTACTACAACTAGTCATGAACTAAACAAGGCTAAGTTCACACCACATAAATTTTTACATAATTTCTGTGGGTCACACTGACCTCAGAGCACAGAAATAAATTTCTGTGCCTCAATACGGAACGCAGAAAGGGTCAACGTGAGGCGCCGTGCACTCAGAGATGGTCGTTCACTCAGACCGTCACTGATAGATCGCGACTCAAATGCAGCAGCCGTCCAGTGTAGAAATCGCCGTTTAACGTGATACGCCGTCCACTCAGAGATGGTTTCTGATATACTCAGATATCGCTACGCAAACACAGCAACCGTCCTCCCAGTCAACCTTTCAGGAATCTTCCATTCAGAAATGGTCTTGACTTAGAAACCGTCGTGACTGAGAAATGGTCGTGATTCAGAAATCGTCCATTCAGAGAGGATCACCCAGAGATCGTTCATTCAGAGATGGTTGCCTCAGAGATCAACTATGTAAGTGACAGCCTATCTTGCATATTTATATTGTAGGCGGGGCGAGTCGAGTCGAGTTGCGTCAACCGCTAGCACTCGACACTCGTGCTCGTGACACCCAAAAGAACTTACAATTCTTAATTCGTAACTACGAGTTGCAATTTTCCCAAAAAAGTATTGATTTATTGGTACGAATTATTATTTTGCTTATAATTGGTAAAATGAGTTATTACTTCAAGTAATGTCTTATTAATAAGTACCACACATGAAGAATTTTAACATGCAATTATATGCACATTTTTATTTCATCATAACGAATTGTAATTTCTTAAAATGGTTATTGATTTGCTACTACATTTATGAGAGGACAGCTGAATCAAAGGCCACTTCTGAATGAACGGTATCTGTACTTTAACGGCGATTTCTAAGTGGGCGGCTGCTGCATTTGAGTATAGCGACCTTCGAGGGACGGTTTGAGTGAACAACCATCTCTGAGTGGACGGCGCTTAACGTTGACCCTTTCCGCGTTCCATACCTCAGAGCTGTCAGAAGCAAACTTTCAAGTCGCGGAACTGATCGACACACATTTGGTACATGGAACGGTATGTCCCAACCATTGATTATAAAATACATGTGGAAAGACGAATAAGTTGAAACCTATTTGCAGCAGTATACATCTACAGAGGTAAAGCAGCATCTGATAAGCCACAATCCAACGCAAAGAATACAAAGACTCTATAGAGATGTAGGAACCTATCCTAGGCCTCAGTTACTGGCTTTGCCCAGCCTAGTATTACAAGGTTACAATCTTAGGATAAACCTAACTTAGGGCATAGGCTTAGGCTCACCGTAAGCCTGGCTTAAGTAGTAAAGTAAAGGCTACATAATTGACGCACCTTCAAATATTACTAGCAACAATACAGCAGGCAACCTAAACTTTTGTGCACTCAACTTAGCAGTGTTACATATTTGATGAGTTTTGTTCCATTTCAGATCAAATTGTGGCTTTTCTTAAAGTTAAAGGGTGTGAAGATTCGCACAAAGAAAAACGTCTAATGCCGTTAATCCCTAGTTTTGAATGAGGTGTAACAGAAGTGTAAGACACCACCATCGTTCCCAGAAAATACGCACACAGCTTGCTATCTTCGGTAATTAGACACTAGTGTACAGTCAGTACATACAGCTGCGGTCAATACCCACAGCACAGTACTTCGGTAATTAGACACTAGTGTACAGTCAGTACATACAGCTGCGGTCAATACCCACAGCACAGTATACAAACGATAGAGCGATAGACATCTCCGGGCCAGCTAAAGATAACAAGGTATCATGTTTCATTACTGTCTGCATTCTGTAGCGATAAGCAGAAAACTTGCAAGCAACGGAAAGTTACCATTTTCAGAGCGCGGTTTGGGTCGAGTCTTCAATGCCTTTAACTTGCTTTTAACACGGAAGCTGGTCACTTCGCCCAACAACCATTTCGCCCAACTGCCATTTCGCCAAACCTTACCATTTCGCCAACCTTGTTGGTCATTTCGCCCAACCAGCATGGTCATTTCGCCCAACCTTGCTGGTCATTTCGACCAACATTGATTTAAGTCCCTTATTGCTACATGTGACTCGAGTCTCCTCCATTGACTCGAGTCCCTTGTTGCTGTGACTCGAGTCTCTTCCATTGATTTAAGTCCCATATTGTTACATATGACTCGAGTTCCTTATTGCTGTGACTCGAGTCTTTGTCTTACTTCAGTCAAGTGCCATGGTCGAGTCAGAGTCAAGTCAAGCCAGTTTCGTTTTGAGTCGCGGTAAAGTCTTGTCACTTTCGTTCTAACTCGAGTCAAGGGTAACGGCAGAATATACTGGACTCAGTGAGTGACCTAATTGACTTATTCCAACAATGATTCAGTCCTTGTATGTTGCGATGGGCACAACACTCTATTTTCGACAGATTAAAAGATAAGAAGTTCTGAATACATCGTAATATCGTGTCTGTTTACATTACGTTCAAACTTATATTTACCAATTATCAAAATGAAACAAAGGTAAATATTAAAATCCATTGTCATATTAAAGGTTATGGCTCTTAATAGATAAAATGGTTTGTTTAACGGTGAGAAATAACTTAAGCTCAGTAAACCGTGCAATTCATGCAGTTTTTGAAGCTCTTCTATTTTCACAAAGCTGGAAACTCCCGTTGTCGAAATTCAGTTGAACGATTGACCTAGGGTGCTGTCAGCTCACATGTGAATGTCTTGTTGTGAATGCCATACCTATAAAATGTATGCATGAGTCAGTGACATATGAAACTTACGCATATATGCTGACTATGAACACGAAGAAGGCCCACAACATATTTCAATGTAGCTCTACATACATATTAACTCATTTTAATATTTACCCTACAGAGATATTTTGGCTGTCCAGTATTTAACATGTATGTAGGCCTATTACTACAGAGGTCCTCTGTTCAGGACAAACTGGCTGGGTTGATCTTCAATCATAGTTTTATGGAGAAATATACATTAACAGACAGTAACAACATGCATGACCTGTAACTTCATATATCCAGAAAATGATCAGAAATGACGAAATCCAACAATTTCTGTGAAAACTGTTTATGTAATTCATATTATGTAATTTCATGTTTGCTCTTGATTGATCGCTGGGGCAGGGAGGGTGGGGTGGGGGTGGAGTGTTCAGAAGGTTTATATGTGTGGAAGATCTGCTCACGACTAAACTAACCACTGTTAAAGTACTGTAATACTGTAATATGTAAAATGTATACCTATTATATATAAAGACTGTCTCTGTCATCGTTGCCGACGTGTATTTGTTTCCTTATCGCGGTTAAAGGGAAATTTCCGCTTGATCGAGGTCGGGCAAAGGTCAATGCTGCCCTCGTCCAATGGTGTTTCGGGTGTGACCTTTCATACCCGCCTCCTTGCGTTGCATAGTACGTAATCGATGCATACTTACGTACTATGTGAGTTACATATGCTTCATTCCTCTCCTGCAGATTCAGAGTGGCGTCGTATGTGGTCTCATAGCAGAAATCCTAAGTAGTATAAAGCCGCCGTTAACCCCAGAAAGGCGCAGTAAACCCCGGAAAGCCACTGTAAGCCCCTGTATATCGCAGTTCGTCGTGCGGTTAGTTTTGCCCGGCAACGATTTTTTCACTCTCACCGAGACGACGCTCAATGATGCTGAACAAGGTAGTCGGGGGTTTTAACCAGTTTATTTGCACACGTGGTCCTGTCGAACTTCCCATTCCTTGGAGGGACAGGTCGGAGGCCCTCCCGAATAATTTTGTTCCCACAAACGAGAAACATCGTCGAAGTAGATATAAAATCTGAAATTATCTCACGACTCGGCATTGGTGTGTTTCGGCCGTATTACGTTAAATTCGGCCGTCTGAAGTCAAACGTTATGGCTGTTTGTTCACTTGTTTAACAGTCAGGGCTGTCCATATAGAGAAGTTGAACTCATTATAGATACTGAGTCCTTCTTGAATGGATTCAGGCGATTTGTGGCACGCAGAGGGTGTCCAGGAACCGTATTTTCAGATAATGGCACTAATTTTGTTGGGTTGAGGCGGAGTTGAGACGGGGTATGAGAGACCTCTCCCGATAAGGTAATACACGCATATGCAGTAAAGAGCATTTTGATTGGCGTTTTATTCCCTCAACTTCTCCTCTTATGGGGGAGCCTCGCAACGCATATGGTGGGTGTAATTAAAAGAGTCATGACTGCTATTCTCCCTAGTACTGTGAGACTTACAGATGAGATTTTGGGAACTTTGTTTTCGAAGTCGAAAGCATTGTTAAAGGTCGTCCGTTGCAAAACTCAGCGACGACCCACGTGACCCTACGCCTATTACTCCCACCCATTTCTGGCGCAAGTGGTTGAAATTGTATCTACCTGAATTGCGCGTGCAAATAAACGGGTTAAAATCTCCGGCTATCTTGTTCAGCATCATTGAGCGTCGTCACGGTGGCAGTCTCAACTTCTTGTAGAAACCAAAATAGAAAAAAGAAGCAAAAACAAAGAGGGCCTAACATCACAATAAAACTAAATTATATTGATGTTGTTACTGTAGCTGTGCAGGGGCGTAGCGAAGGTTTTTTTGTTGGGGGGGTGTGGAGAATTTGATTTGCCGACGGATCCGGAAGTGGTGACTGAAATGGGGGAGGGGTCTAA
>KN889917.1:0-14753 GCA_000934455.1 Apostichopus parvimensis
TATTGTCAACAATTTGCATAATACTTGGTAGGTTATGTTCAAAAGCTTTGACAAGTGCTGTAGTCCCCAAAGAATCACAGCAGGCTTTATATTTGATGAGGTTAAACCAGTTTCAATTCTGTGACCCAGGTTGCAATAACTGTGAATGCCGTGAAAGACCCAGTACAGGTAAGCTTTTATGGAAGCTGTATCTAGGAATTTAATTCTGAGACCAAGTTTTACAGTAGTTACGAATGTTCTTATGTCTTTAATTCACAGTGTCATATTTGCTGTGTCTGTTTCATTGCAGAAGTTAATTATAAAGCATTCTAAAATGAATCAATAAACTTTTAGAGAAATGTTACCTGTTTCAGTGTATGACTTGACTTGAGTTGTAGTACCTTTTTATTGTGTGTGCTGATCAGGGAGAGTGAAGTATTAACTTTTACTAAATGGTGAGTTTAAAAACAATAGGTCATCCACATTTGTGCACATGCCCACAAATTTAGAAGAAATTAAGAAATGAATCAAAAATGGGGGGGGGGGGCAGGCTCACCCAATATTACAAAATTTCTTGTGTACAGTGCATAAATGTATAATATGAACAAGCACATCATAAACAATTTCAAAAGTTGAAAAATAAAGCACTATTGTACATCTAAGTAATCTCCATTTCAACAAAATTGCCGAGGGGGAGAAGAACCCCTTCCTCCACCCCCCTTCCTACCCCTCCCTGGACGGTAGACATTTAACCCTCTTCCCCAGTACAGGACCCTGATGACAACAAAGAAAAACTCACAGGGTGTTTTCATTCCTGGGGTAACAACTTTGCAAATCTTGATGAATACAAATATTCTAGCTACTTAGTCGGTTGTTTCAGTTAGCAGATTGAAAACCTCATTCTGGTCAGGTAAAGAAAACACGACGTCTACGTGGTATAAAACTTTCACCTAAGTTAACAAACTTTCATCTCTGCGGGGTGTTGGTAGAGCCAGTACGGAAAAGTGATCAAATCTCGGTCAGGTTTGGGCCTTTTGGGTTTATTTTTGGACCTTCATGCGTTTGCTTGTCATCATGGCACAAATAATCAGCACGTTTACGAGTTTAGGTGTTTTTATGGTGACTTACCTCCTATTTTGCACGGTTTGTAGTCAACTGCAAATTGCACCTGGGACAACTTACGATGAACTTTACACGACGGCCATCGACAAATATAACGAAGAAAAATGGGAAGATATGATATTTTTCATGGAGAATGCCATCAAAGAATTCAAGTTTTATCGTGTGAAATTGACAGAATGTCGAGTCAAATGCAACAAAATTGGCCGGATCGCTCTTCCAGACAAAAACTCACTTAATGAACTGAAGTTTTTTCAAGCCTTGTTCAAGAAAGCTGCATGTCTGAAAACTTGCAAGTCAGCAAAACTTGGTGACCGTCCTGAACGAATCAGCGAAGAAGCTACCAACAAATTTCTGACAATGATGCCATACAGTTACCTTCAGTTTGCCTATTACAAGGTTTGGTATTGAGATACATGGAAAATTACTACGAACTTTATAGAATGTGGTATTGAATGGTTACATTGGTCTTTAGGCCTACCACTTTAGGCCTACCACTACCAAAGTACCAGTTAGACGTGTACGCTATAGGCTAGGCCTGTCAGTGTCAGCATAATGTAGTTCCTTGCGTGTCACACTGATGGTAGTGCAACTTGTGTACAAGTACAAGCAATGGCAGGTGGTGTTGGATGTGCACACATAGGGACTAGGGTGGATGTTACAGTTTAGAGACCAATCATGGTGCGATACCTTTTTAACTGTATGTTACTTTAAAGCAAAAGGTTAGGGTACTGTTATACTTGAAGTTGTAAGTCATTTGAGGTTAATTTGCACAACAACAAAAAAAGGAATTGAAAGAAATCAGTTGAGATTCAGAAGCAGATTCCATAATACTGTGCAGAGTTGGTAGACTATTATTAAATTGGCTGCATTTATATTAGTGAAGAAGCCTTTGTACAAAAAATTGCAGATCTGTTAATTAGTACATCATTATTAGGATGTGATTCCAAGTAATCTAATGTTGTATCTCCACACAGCCTTAAATTTCTTGTCTGATGGGCTAATACCATGTTTATATAAGGTATGCCTCATGAATGTGAGCTTTTCCATTCTTAACTGACATTTCTCCTGGTTCAGAGAGAAAACTTGCTGGATCTTGTTCTAATAGAGCTCAGGAGCAGAGCATATTCCAAACATAAATCGTTTATATCTGTATAGGCCACTGTGGGTGGCAAATGTGGTTATTGCATGGCCTTGACTCTTCATGCGATTCGGTGAAACCCACACTTTAGATCTAACTTACTAGAAATTGTACAGCTATTCAAGTTATGTATGACCTCATCAACAGTCGGAATTGGAAATCATTCCCTTATTATGGCCTCATTAGCCTACCTCCTATGGAGACATAGCCTAGCTAATGTCCCCTGAGGGTTTTGGTACCACCACAATCGACTTACCTTCAAAATATCCGTGGAACTCCTTAACTGGATCAAGGTTTTCTTAGGCTTAGCTCTTGATTTGGTTGTGCCTTGATTGAGCGCACTTCATGCCCCATTGCTAGAACCCTAAGTTGCATATAGGCTGATGTTTTACCCAAGAGAGATGGGCCTTTGCTGTTTAATACTTGAGCTTGAATTCAACCCCTTCGGCTCTCACACCTCTTGCCGCTACATCTGTGGTAAACTTACCAATTAAATATTAATGTTCTCTGGTCCTCGCCATTTCTTTTTACTCTTTGTGAGGGACACTTAATCTTACTTACCCATGGCCTGCCCAATGGGAATGTTTCTTTCAAATTGGAATAATGAAACTGAAAGGTTATATTGAAAAAACACATGAAAGGGGAAGGCTGAAACTAGTATCAAATTTGATGAAAACTAAGAAAAAACCTTCCCAATCAAATTGAAATTGAATGACCAGATTCAATCACATAATAATGCTATATGATATGTTTCATTATGCTGTGAGCTAATTGTATCAACTCCATATATCATCATAGGGATTTGGGTCACTTCCTTATCAGACGCTAACATTCAAACCTGTGACGAAAGATATGCGCAATTCATCAAGTTTATCTACAGGTACAAGACATGTTCCATGGGTGTGAACAACTACTGTACTCAACTGGGTTTGTCAGATCAAGAATGTTCATAAAGGATGCGTTTAATTTCTGTTAGTGACGGTACTAACCATACTGTGCAATAGTCACTGTAGGACATAAAAACAGGGATATATTTGTAACATTTGGCAACAGGTTTTGAATTTTGACTCATCCACTATGAACCCGGTAGAACTTCAACATATTGGAGTATGTAACCTGCTCAACTCCATATTCCTCTATATTATACTTTGCTTCAGCCAGCTTGACGTTAAATAACATCTTAGGGCCTTGGGGAGAGGAGGGAGGGGTGGGGGGGGCGGGATGCATTCTAAGGGTAGTTCAATGGTAGCATCTTTTTTTAAATATTTCGAGCAGAGTCAAAGGCAGTGTCTGCCTTCATTCCCCTATGTTGGTATGTCATGAAGTCATATTTTCAGAATACGTTGGTCACCTTGTTTTTTGTGGATTTAAGAAAAATTGCCACCACAGCCTGGACAAACTGCTGGAAGACTACATTTACTGGCTGATATGTAAAGGGTTGTGGTGATATATAAGGGTGAAGGCTTGATGGCTCATTGGCTGTCATATACAGGTACCACAGCTAATGTGTTCAAGTTTGTGTGTAGAAATGCTCTGGTGGTAATTCTCATATGATGTGTTTAATGATGTCAATATGGTTGTTGCCGCGTGTCGAGCTAATAAATGACGTAGTGTTTGTTGTTTTGTTATTTTACTCATTTAGCAACAAATGTACTATGAAGCCCAGTGTGCTGCGTATACATTTGTGAAGGCTCACCCGAAGGATGAGGTGATGAAGAACAACCTTGATTACTATTACAATGCCTACGGAGCACAGAACAAGACTATCACAGACCTGGAGGAGAAGCTTCATCAGGTAATTAAAAGCTGCATATTAAAGTTGAGGGTGCAGAAATGTTGGAACTATTTGGAGCAACAAATTTTGATTATTAGGTACAAATTTTGAGTTAAGATACAAAGTTTGATTTTAGTACTAGTTGTAGAACGGTTTGCCTTGTGGCTACACAGATGATAATGATGGGAATGCATAAACAAAGTGGACATTATATTCACAGGTCGCGTTAGGTTATTATATTATTCATCAGGACGGTAACAGGAATCTGTTTTGCTGGAATGCCCCAGAATGGAGATTGGTGTCAATATGTGTAGGTCAAAAATATTTAAAACTTTTTCTCCAACAAAACATGTTTGTTTTGAGGAATTAATATTATCGATCATGAACTGTTGTTAAATTTTGCTAATTTTACAGGTGTCAATATTAGACCGATATCGGCGATATCGACCGATACCGATAATGCCAATATGCCAATAACAGACCGCAACACTAAATGTGTCCTCTATTCCTTAGCAAAATGCTTTGCAAAATGGTGATATTGCTATATATAATTACATAAAGATGTAATGCAGTATGTTTTTACACAGGAAACATATAATTTATTTAAATTTCAAAACTGCTGCAAACACTTATTTTATTCTCTGCATGGAGATCTATGTTCATTACTGTGGTCTTGTTTTCTGTGTTTGTAGTGCAAAGTATATAGGTAGATAGCTGGTAATGAGCGTAACACGTATGCTAATGAAATTGATGTGTTGGTTAGAGAAGTGGTGAGATACGTAGGAGGAGTGGGGAGAACTTTGACATCAAATTGAAAGTATATTGATAGTGACAGAACTTCATACCTTAACATGCTTGTAACATGTAGTTTAATGCCTTGAGGGATGTCTCTGTTATGTGCTAGGGTGGGTCTTACACTTAATGTATATACATATGATAAGTACTACTGTAGGATAGTTTCCCTAGTAACTTGTGTGTAACCAAGGTAACATTCTAGCCTACTGTAACTTGTAGTTTAATGCCGTGAGGGATGTCTCTGTTCTGTGCTAGGGTATGTTTTACACTTACCGTATATCTATGTATACATGCTAAGTACTAGGGTAGTCTACCTACTAACTTGTGTGTAACCAAGGTACAGTAACACTCTAGCCTACTGTAACTTAATTGTAACATGTAGTTCAATGCCTTGAGGGATGTCTCTGTTGTGTGCTTAAAGTTACTGTATATATATACATACAGTATATATGATAAATACTGGGAGAGATTCCCTAGTAACTTGTGTTTAACCAAGGTAACACTAGTCTAGCCTACTGTAGGGAAAGTTCCTATCTACTACCAAGTCAATGTAGCTTCCTGCTAGTACAGTACTTGTTGAAATGTCCACCAGTAATATAGGCAGTTACTGTTCTTGGTATGCATACAGTAATGTATAGTGCTTCTCAATAAGGTTGTTTGTGAAGTAGAAGGAAGAATTCTGTAAGGAAAGTGGTTAATTCAGGTCCAGTCATTCCCCAATTAATACTGTGTACTGAGATACCAGGTGTGCTGATATTAGTTTGATTTCATAGAGTCGGCCAGTATCTAATGCACTTTAGGCTATACATTTCCAGTACATGTATACCGTTAAATAACAATAACATTTACATTTGAATGCACAGAACCCCCTCAGGTTTTGTATTTCTGTAATATTTCATGTGAAACAGTAACAGAATTCAGTAGTGTAGTTGGGTTTACAGTAGGTATATTGAAAATACTTAAATATATAGAAGAGAATCAAAGATAGAGACAACCGTGTGTTTTCTTAGACTTTGTCAGTATCGTCATGCATAAACACCCAAACCACGTTGTGGCGGATCGATTGGCAGATTTGTCACAGATGTGTCACAGATGTCACAGATGTGTCACAGTACTTACATATGCATCTGCTGGTAAGTGTGTGAGCTGATATGATTTTATATTTGGTATATAATATCATTCTAACGATGCTGGTGTTTTCTTTCTCTTTTCCACTTTCCATAGAAATATTTATTGGACGGGAATGAAGCCCACGTGGAGGCTAATTACAGCCTCGTGATTGATTTGATTGAGTCGGCGCTACAGCATTACTGGTGGGCAGATGATGAATGCAGGGCGCTATGTGAGGGACAGTACGACAACAGACAGTTCCTGGACCTCTACGAGTCCATTGCAAGTAAGACAATCGTTGTATGCAGCCTTATGTAAACAAGCAGTGCAGAGTAGTACAGTCGGGTGACATTCTATGGACGATATCTAAAGATCCCTGGATTTCATTTTAGATCGAGTCATGAAAGTCATTGGTAGTGATTTTCCTGACTTGAGTCGAGTCATGGACCAGAGTCCATATGTATCATAAAATTACTTGAAATTACTTGAAAGTTTAGTGAATAGAGTCCCGGCTTGTTTCCATGTTTCAGTTGGCTATATCAAAGCAGGGCATTATCTATAATAATGGTACATATTGATGGTATGAAGGTAACTTACATGGAGAGAGTAAGGGTGGGGGAGTGGTGCGGGTGTGGAAGGGGTGGGGGATGGGGTGTAGTAGATCTTGTCTTTTCACATACTAGGGTTGCTGTAAATTTTTGCTGTCCATTCTATGTATTTAATTTTTTTTTTTTTGCGGGGGTGGAGCAGGCTGTACTGTTGTGTAAAACAGTTGAGGCTTTTCAGCTAGGAGTAGCCATTTACATATATGGGGTGGGTGTGAATTGTGGTCAATTCAGGGGTTGTAGGAAACAGTGTAAACTGCAAATCTTATAGCTTCCAGGACAGTAGATATGTACTGAATTGTAGCACAACCAAATGAAGCTACTGTTTAAAGCAGTTGAGTGGTAGCATAACTTAGTAACCATGATCTCTGGGATATATTGTGTCTCTTGCAGAAGAAAAATGTGAGTTTTGAAGTTAGTGACGACATGCCCGCATTCACTCTATTGGTTTAGTTAAAATGCATTATATTCCAAATTATGTGTAAACATGTATGACATTTTGTGACCCTAACAGAATGCGCGATCTACAAATTTCTCAGGAAGTGTCTGTCAACTTTCAGTGAATTGAATCGTTGGGTTCAGTGAAATTCAAGCCACTACTACTCCTGTTGTTATGATCCGATTTAAATAACAATTGACTTAATAAGAATATAAACATTAGTTGTGATAATAAGCTGCTTCATGAATAGATTCACTCATTAATATGCATGATAGTTGATGACACAGATCATAGCCAGTTGAACAGCCAGTACCACTGTATAAGTACCATCTTCTAATATCATGCTTCAAAGCAGTCATACTGACAGTACAAACAGTTCCCAAACTGAGTCAAATGCTAATACCACTCTATACTGTTCTCTAATACCATGCTTCAAAGTAGACATACTGACAGTACAAACAGTTCCCAAACTGAGTCTAATGCTAATACCACTCTATACTGTTCTCTAATATCATGCTTCAAAGCAGTCATACTGACAGTACAAACAGTTCCCAAACTGATTCTAATGCTAATATCACTCTATACTGTTCTCTAATACCATGCTTCAAAGTAGACATACTGACAGTACAAACAGTTCCCAAACTGAGTCAAATGCTAATACCACTCTATACTGTTCTCTAATACCATGCTTCAAAGTAGACATACTGACAGTACAAACAGTTCCCAAACTGATTCTAATGCTAATACCACTCTATACTGTTCTCTAATATCATGCTTCAAAGCAGTCATACTGACAGTACGAACAGTACCCAAACTGAGTCTGATGCTAATATCACTCTAAACTGTTCTCTAATATCATGCTTCAAAGCAGTCTTACTGACAGTATGAACAGTTTCCCAAAGTTTCTCCAATAAGAACAAATATACTCATACTGTTTATGTTTCTGTGCAATTGCTATGAGGCAGGCTGTGAGAGTACAGAGTATAAAATGATTGTCCCAAATCATTCACAGCTGATAACCTTCTTTTCGTCTTATCACAGGTCACTACGCCCATACTATGAATTGTAAAGAACGCTGCGATGCTCTCCTAGCAACGGTCGACGGTGAAGTAATGGAGGACTACCTACCCTTACACTACAGCTACTTACAGTTTGCTTACTATAATGGTAAGCATACTTTTATTCTGTTTTTTTTACCTTCAAGCAAAGTTGAAGCTTAAAAATGCTTTTCATGTGTAAGGATTGATCTATAGCTCAAACAGTGACACTATTCTTCTGATGTTTTATAAATCCATATAACGTAACTGAATAATGGAAATCGCACTGGGAAAACTAAGACAATGGAAAAGAGCAAATGAATTTATGGCTGGAACAGGATTCGATAAGAACCAATGACCTCTTGGTTACGAGCCCAGGGCTATATCAGCTGAGCTACCCAGCCCTTGGTTGGTAGCGAACCCTAAATAGTTATTCCTTTGCTGAACCACTCATCAATCCCTTTCTCCTATTAGATGGTGGATTGTAGGCATTTGTAGCACATCTCACATTCAGGGATGTTTAATAAATGACACAATGTCACACCATATTCCCTCTTGCCATATTCCCTATATCTGTGTATAGCAGACTGGGGTGGTATTGGTGATGCCACGATGCCACAGCTGAATTTTAAAAAAAAATTGTTTTGAACTTTCCTTCAATATCTGATGTCTAATTGATACAGGTAGTATTGTTTCTTATATATTTTTTTTTATCATTTGGTGGTTTGGTTTCTATTGGTTCAATGTGATTCTGTTATAGCTGACATTGCTCTATCTCTGTGTCTGTATAGTTAAAATAGTTCATGTCATAAAGTGACATTGACACTTTTACTATTAATGGAAATGGTAACCTACATATTGTTTGTGTAGTAGCAAAATCCTCTGGTAGTATATTAAATTTATGTTCCTTGTATGTATATGTGTATGTATGTGTATGTACGTGTAAAATGTGAACTAATCTAAAATGGTGAATGCAAGAACCCTTTAGTTAATGATTATAGGTCAAAGGTCTTACATGAGGGGTACTTATTACCCGGTAATAGAGGTCAAAGTTTGGAAACCATGTAAGAACAGTTATTCCAAAAAAATAAAGCTTTTACGCTCGTTGATATCAATAAAGTTCAAAATCTGTTAACTTGAAACACTTATTCTTGAACTAGCACTTGGATGTAGATATACCTACAGTAACACTGAGTATCTGAGTATGATAACCACATTGATATTTTTGAGGTCAAAGGTCATATGTGATCAACAGATGTCAAAGTCTGAAACCTTGTAAACAAAATAGCTTCAACATTTAAGTTTGTACGATATGTATGTTAGTGACTAAAACGACTTTGCTTTTCTATTTTAGATCATTTAAGGTGTACATTAAATTTTGTAATAGGATACTCGATGTGTTCTACATATCCACATTAGTGCAAGAATATTTGATGTCAAGCATGGTAGAATAGAAAACCTACATCAAGGAAGCACTTTGCCTTTTGCATTTCTGGTTGGTTTCTCTTTACCACCGGGAACGGTTTTTCTTTTCCGCTGCAGTCGATAAAATTCAAGAAGCCGTGGATTGTGCCGCCACCTATCTTCTGTTAAAACCACACGACACAGACATGGAGAACAACATGGTCTTCTACGAGGAACAGATGGGTGTGAACAAGTACAAGGTCAAAATCCGACCAAAGGCCCAGGCCTACTGGGAGCGTAGGCTGATGGAGGACGAGATGCTACAGTTTGCCAAGACGTACTTCTGGCAAGAAATGGAGGTAACTAAATCCAACAAAACTCTTAATGTTGTTTACTATGACAATGGCAATACTGACTTTGACGAGGAAGATGAGGAGGGAAGCGAGCAGGAAGCAGATGAAACAATGGAGGAACACACACTAGGAGGAGAGGGTGAAGGAGATGGAGACAAAATGGAGGAGAAAATAATGTAGGAGAATCAGTGGAGAAAAACACAAATAAGAACTGGACTTGACAGTGTAGGGGAAAGTTAGATATTAAAAACAATGGGAGACGGGGGGGGGGGGGGGTGGGATGGAAGAGGAAAAAAAATAATTGTAGAATTTGAAAATGTGGACAATACAACAGGAGAACTGAACTTTAAAACAAGAAAGATTGGTTGAACAGATTAGGAGAGGTGGAATTGGTAGAAGAAAACACAACAGGAAAGATTGAAATTGTAAAAAAACAAATGTATGGCCAAACATGATGGCAAAGATTCACAATGTAGGAGACACTATGAATGCTTAAAGGTCTACGAGTGTAGGGCAAAGTTATCTATTAAAAACAATTGGAGAGAGAGGGGGTGGGATGTAAGAGAGATAAAAAATAATAATAGAATTTGAAAATGTAGACAATGCAACAGGAGAACTGAACTTTAAAACAAGAAAGATTGGTGGAACAGATTAGGAGAGGTGGAATTGGTAGGAGAAAACACAACAGGAAAGATTGAAAATGTAAAAAAACAAAAAAACAAACAAGAGGTTAAATGTTTACAAGAAAACAGCAACAGGAGCAGAACATTTAAAGATATTTATTTACTTCTTTAATCCATGTTCCCTCTTTGGGCCAAATCAGAGATGATAAATATCTATGTAAAGTACTGGTACATTTATGCAAAGATGATTATTAATAAATCAACTAGGAATAATACTTATGAATATGCAAGTTATAGATGATTACTTATAAAACAGCATTTAACATATCCATCCGGATATATATCCATACAGATTATGCAAGCCTAGCCTTCTCTTGCCAGCAAAGTACAACATGAATATGCAAAACAAATAATGGTGCATTGCTTAAATTCTGAGCACTCCTAAATATTTCCTGTACAGTAGCATACATTGTGTCTTGTCCAACTACCATATGCTTATATAACAGCCATTTGCCTTAGTGACAGGGTTTCAGTGAGAGCTGTCTTTCATAGTCCTAGATGCTTTGGCTAGCGATACAGAGAGGATTAACATTGACTTTGCATTTCTATGCATTCTATGCATTTCTATGCAAGTATCTGACTGGGTAGCAGAATAATGTTGTATCGGTCTCTCACAGGTCGTCTACTTTTGTAATCAAATTGTCAGCAGTTACAGTTCCCTATGTTGATATTTAGTCAACTTCTACAGAAAAGGAATTATTGCAATGCCAAAAATCATGAAATATCTATTCTTTCATATTCTAATAATTTACCAAGGTCTGTCTTGATTCCAATCCTCAAATTGTTTATTGGTCAGGCACTAGTTCTGTAGTTTGCAGTGAACCATTTATGACTTTTCTAATCTTGCCATTCATAAATTTAAAGGTAATATTCTTAACAAACTTAACCTTGAATTGCAGATGTGACATTCACTTTCTGCATGATGAAACAGTGTATGATTTGCCATTGTCTTGCTGTTACCTTTAATAAGACCTAGCCTGTAAATCCTTCCTTGATTCAGGCATATATGCAAAACTGGGAAGAGATTCTGAATGGATGTACATGTCAAGGAATAAGTTAGCATTTCCAATTTTGTGTAACAGTTCTGAAGGCCATGAATTTTGACCCTTACAAAAACACTTTTGGTTTCTCAGTACAAACACTGCAATATAACTTTGCACTTGTATAAATAGCAACATGACCATTTTGCATAAGAATTTGTGAAACGATACCAGATAGATTATTTCCTGTACTTTTTGGGGAAAAAATAGCACTATATATGACAAAATGCAAATATGAAATTTGTAATTTGAGAGCTGATTAGCATCAGGTGCAAAACCAGGCTGCGAAATTAATCTCCATGCAAACTGATGACATCTCCTTTGTACTCTGTTCTGTGGTATAGGTACATACAGTAACATTTGCCTTATCTTGCCTTAAACTATTATTTACCTTGCTCAAGTTAGCTGTTATTTTTGATACTGGTTATTCGCACTGCCTCGTGAATCATATTTTTGATAAATCCTTTGCTTTTATAATTAAATGACCTTTCTACCTATTTTGTAATGTTTGAGTTTATATTTTACAAGACATTTCAATATATACTACAGAACAGAAATACCATAAACAAATGCTGTTTTTTGAATTATGCACTGTCCTGTTTCAGTAGATAGATATGTACATTTCACAGAGTTTCGTACATGCATAGACTACACCAGGGGTGGGCAACCTTTTTGAATGAATGGGCCAGATATTAGGGGTGAAAATTTGACTGGGCCGCACCTTACCAACAACCTGCTGTTGATTTCAAACCTTTGATTCCGAGGACTTTCAAGCAATAGGTGTTTGTACTTAATCTGTATTCACAAACACATAATGTCAATACAGTACAGTTGATAATTAATGGGGATAATACTTTAATAGGCCTACCAGACAACATCATTAGTGCCGATAAATTCTAAGCAGCTATCCCGTTTTTTGTGGTGGTGTAAAATAGATTGATTGTTTTCTTTTTCTTGAGACATCTCAGGGGCCACAAAAAAAATCACTGGCGGGCCGCATGTGGCCCACCGGCCATAGGTTGCCCACCCCTGGACTACACAGTGCTTGAGAGTTGTTATCAGTAATCTCAGCATATCTGTTTGGTCCTCTGGAGGTTGTGGCCTTCTCCTGGGGTTTTGCCAAGCCTGGGTCATGCTGGCTCTTTTTAATTATTCCCTACTACATTCTTCTCATGATTTGCCTGGGTGTAATGATCACTCTACATTTTGTTTAGCATGATTCTTTACAATTTTCAGAAGAAGGTAAAACTAGATTATTTGAATACACCAACTGACACAAGATCCTTTGATAGTAAGGGCTAAAGCTGACTGTTACAGACATACTACAGATTACAGTAGGTATGGGTAGAGTGAGAGATATCTGTAAAACGTCTCTTGATCCAGTTCTCATGTGGTCCACAACAACCCATTACACAGACTTTGTTAAGTGACCCCCAAATGTATTCTGCAAAATGTTTCTATTGGATGTTACATAGTTAGACCTGTATATAGTTAAGAGATGCTCCATAATTATACTCCAAAGAAAGTTTGTTTTGTAAGGTCTTCCAAAAAGTAAACTTGTTTTCTTACCAATGAAAATTGACATTCTTTATACATTGTCTCTGAGATCGACTACCCAGAAGGGTAATTTTGGTTGTCTTGTTGGAGGTTAACTCATCACTGACCATGATGTTCAGCCCAGGTAGTGTGTGTGTGTGTGGAAGCTGTACAATTGTACACAGACCTGTGTGGTGCAGAGCTGCTGGTGGCTCTGTTTAATAAACACTGTTCTGTACACACTGTTCCTAACACTGTGTCTTAAACACTGTTTCTTCTACACTATTCCTTACACACTGTTCCTTACACAATATTCCTTACACTATGTCTTAAACACTGTGTCTTTAACAATGTTCCTTACACACTGTTCCTTACACACTATTGCTTACAGTGTTCCGTAAACACTGTTCCTAACACTGTGTCTTAAACACTGTTCCTTACATACTATTCCTTACACATTCCTTACACACCATTCCTTACACACTATTCCTTACACAATATTCCGTACACACTGCTCCTTACACTGTGTCTTACACACTTTTCCTTACACACTGTTCCTTACACACCGTTCCTTACACACTATTCCTTACACACTATTCCTTACACACTATTCTGTACACACTGTTCCTTACACTGTGTCTTAAACACTGTTCCTTACATACTATTTATTCCTTACACACTGTTCCTTACATATTATTTATTCCTTACACACTGTTCCTTGTAATACACTGTTTCTTAAACCTACATAGATGTACACAGACCTGCATGTGGTGCATTGCTATACCATGAATCTTTATAATGGTATACAGTTCTGCTCTTGACACAGTTCTGTATTTCATATTTGTGTTGAGAGTTGAGCTTCTGTGTTCACCTTGCCTGGTTATAAGGCACTGCATGTCATATACATGCTATATGCAGAGACTGTACAGATTATGTACACAAACCTGTGAATGGTAAAGTCTACAACTGGTTGTTGCATTCCATGTACATAGAGATACTGTACCTCTGTGTATAGCCATGTGTTTAACAGCCTTGCTCAGGTTTGCTCAGCCTTGCATTCCACAGTTAATTATATATCACTATCACGGCACAGTATATTAAAGATAATTCTGCATCATAGTCTTTTATTTTGGTAATATTTGCTTATTTTTTGGAAATGATAGGGAAGTTGCAAGAGACATGAAGTCTAGCTGATTGCCATCCTTGGGATGTGTGGGCAATATATGGCCGGCCCCCAAGAAGGATTCAAAGCCCTACTAATGCATATTGAAAAAGATTGCTTTGATTAGTGTGTGGGTGCTTTGAATTATTTATCTGGGGATAGTTTGATAATATAAAAAAGTTATATGCCCTAAAGAGGGGATAATTTCGTAAGTGACACTCCATTGCAAACCTCTAAAATTTAGGGGGATGAAATGCATAAGTACTCTTCTTGGAAACAAGGTGGGAGGGGTGGGATGAGGGGGGGATAAGGGGGGGGGGCAAATTGCCACTCGCTTATGCTTTTCATGTTTTTATCTCAATACATTACATGTATAGAGATGTTGTAACAGTAAGTGGGAATCTCTCCTCTCTAAAAAAAGTTTCAGCGTCTTCATAAAAAGTTCGTTTTCTCTGGAATTTCAAGAGCAAGTGTATATTATATAGGTCAACAAAAGTTACTATTTTTTATTCTAGAATTTTATCTCAATCTATGACTTTTTCACTGATTTATGGCCAAATTGGGCCATTTCGGGCT